>CABEEJ010001321.1:64239-85374 GCA_901482245.1 Timema douglasi | reverse complement strand
CATCCCATTTTCAGAAGTGAATGCTAAGCTCAACAAAAAAGGGGAATCACTGTGATACGTCATAGTGGTCACCTAATGGAATGCTGTGACGCGTTGCAAGCAACCAGAAATCAGGTGTCGTTAAAAAAACTGGTTTGTTACGTTATAATATAGCTCTCACTAAAATGAAGGTGAAATATATCTACAATTCATTTTGGATTAATAAGAAAACAAGTTTCATTTTTTTTTTTTAAGAAAATCATACAAGTAATATTATCACAATTTAAATAAAGTTTCAATCGAAATCTCAAAGTTCTAAAATTAAAATAAAATATGGTTAAAAACGTATAGTCACATTTTCATAAGAAGGACCCTACCTGAAAGTTAGAAACAGTTACTTTCCTTATTTTCACGTATTATTACGTAAATTCATGTTATCTACAGATGTCAATTTTGTTAGATATTATAAATTACTATAAAACGACGCTACTAATAAAGTAAAGTGTCATCAATATTAACCATAAAGAGTTTTCTGGTAGTTTCTTAAAAGTGCTCCAAATATCCGTTCGTCAGAAATCGAGGTAAATATTTACTTCTACGCATTTGTACTCCACGAGAATTGTTTCGCGGCTCCTACCCTTGAGAGGAGGAGTCAATTCCTACAGTTGGCAACAATATTTAGTGGGCTTTTGTCGATGTTGGTGAACCTGCCATAGTTTGTTAATTCTTATGAAAGGTTCTGCAAGGTCCGGTTAAGACAGTGTATTCTTTATTTGCTAGGAGTACTTAACTTGAACTTTCTGAACCAACAGATTACATAAACACACAACTTACAAACAAACTTAGCTATGTAACAGACACAACAAACGGATTCGAACCTGAGACCTATATCTCAGAAGACAAAAGATAGCTGGAGCGTCGGGATATAAGGTAGATCTTATGGGAATGCGAACAGAGGATTTGGTCTCGTATTGTCTGAGGTGACGAGGTCATGGCTAGGATGCGGGCTGAGAATACCAAGGTGTTTTTTTCAGCAATGGTTTCTCGCTTTTAACCCAAGCCAATGCAAGTGCACTTCTTATAAATCCTACCGTCCTCATAGCTACCCACATTAGCATAAAATACGTGGGATATCAGGTGGAAAGTACGCCATGAAGAAAGGAAAATATAATAAACACGTACGGTATAAATCTTCTAGGAAATAACATTTCAGTCAAAATTAGTGACATATTACTTATTTATTTAGAGACAAATCTTACTACCCATCCGGGTTGTACGTATATGTACTAATTACGCTAATTGTCTAGGGAGGAGGAAAAATAAATTAAGAGTATGTGTACGCGTATGTTCAATTCAGACAGTACTGATTGTTACGCAAAGTATGAACAGTTTTTCCGAGAGTACCCCCCTCAATGGCGTAGTTAGCTAACGCGCTAGTTTCGTGTTGAGATAGACTACCAAATATGGGGAAATCGGGGTTCAAATCTCGCTCATATGAACTGTGAGTGGTTTTCCTAAAAACAGTTTTCCACTCTCCCTCCACGCAAATGCGGCTTCACTTCCTCTATATTCAACCTTCCCAATTACTAACCCCTTATCTTGATTAGTACTTAACCCAAACGGGTAATAAGACGCGGTGCTAAATATTATTGTTACGAAGGTAAAATCACTAAAACAATCCGTTTGTAAGTAGCCTGTTTGCAATAAGAGGAGGGGGGATGTGAATTGGCAAGGAGGTAGGGGGGGGGGCTGGTAGCACAATTATTGTTCCTCCTGTTACACGGTGCGAGAGGATATCAGTACCAGTAGTGCAGACAAAGTGCCACAGCTCTGACGTAGGCTCGACATTAAACTCTCCTTCGCACGATTATCGACAAACAGTACGTACATTTTGTTTTCTGTATATCTTATTCTTAAGTAATTAACACGTATTTTTCTATAACATGCAAGCTATATCAATTCTCGTACATATTATTATTTTTTTGACACAGTAAATATATCTTGGTATTTTGAGATATATTTTTATCTTGACATTTTTAGAGAAAAAAAACTTGTGTGATTGTTTAATTAATTGATGTAATTTAAAATTAAAACTATAATATTTAAGAGTTAGTAGTTATCTTATGTCAAGCTAGGCATTGTTATCTTTAGATCATGATGATTTATATCGTATCACAAAAATGGTATCAAACGAATAAAGGGTCTCATTTCCATAGGACATCTAGAAAAATTACTAGATCTATTTTTACGTTCTCATACCTTTAATCATAGGATCTTCAGGTATAACTTTTGATAGATATTATCAATACCTATATAATAACAATAACAAGATAGTAAAAACTTTCCAATTCTTTTGTAGATTCTTTTGTAGGATAGCAGAAATTGACTAAAGGTCACCATAATTCTCCGATAGATGTCAAAATGTATTCCCCTGTTAAAAGTTACAGTTTAATACTACATATATTGGCGTATGAATACATTAACGTATATCTATGAACCATTATAAATATTAGATAAGATTTAGTAAAGTTTGTACCAAATATATCTTCTGAAGACCGTTTTTTGGAACTATATTATTCCGTAAAAGCTTATACTCTCTTTTTCCCTTCAATTACAACCACCCTTTGACATGTCGATGAGAAAGAGGGGAAAGAGAACTTAAGAAATGTCTCCTCTTAAGGTAAAGAGGAAAGCTCACTGCTAATTTGAAAATGTCTTAGAAAGTTCTGTTGAGATCTTGTCAAAAAATCACTCTTTTTTTCGAGGAAGGCTAAATCTAGAGCCCTTTTTCACCAAGCATGGTCTAACAGCTTCATAAATTTAACTAAAAGGTCATTGGAAGTGAGATAGTGTCACATTTTCACATATTTGTTTCTATTAATAAAACTTAAACTATAGGGTTGTTAAATAAAAAGAGCCCTGTTGGAATAAGTTGACGTTATTTTGGCATGAACAATATTTTGAAATAAACCATGGTAAAATATTGCGTTGCGTTAGAGCTGAACGTATGGGCGGCCATTTCTCGCCTACTGTCCCCTTAGTTTAAACAGTTTTGTTTTTTTTGCCAGGCTCATTTTAAGATAACTGCATAGTCATTATTAGTGAATGATATTAAAAGGAAACCATTAAAGTTCTTGAAGAGTAGGAGTGGGAATTTACAAGTTCGACGGTGTTCACACTATTGATAGAAAGGGATATTAACCTAGGGTGGATTTCAGAAGGTCCAGGAGTTTGCATGGGGGGAGGGGGGGGGGGAATGTATCATTTATTTATTTAAACTTATATTACTATGCTTGTAATTATAAATAAATGGGTAGAGGAGGAGGCTACATAATGATGAACTATATACCCTGTACTCCTCACAAGACATTGTTAGGATAATCAAATCCCGTAGATTACGGTGGACAGGACATGCAGTGTGAATGGAAGAATCTATAAGCGTGTTCAGGATAGTCTACCAACTGACAGACCCAATGGGAAGAGGTCATTGGGAAGACCTAAACGCGGATGGGAAGATAACAATAGCATGGGCCAGAAAGTGATAGTGAGTAATAAAGTGGACTGGGTAGAACTAGCTCAAGATAGGGATAGGTTGTATTGAGATTGACTGGATAGAACTAGCTCAAGATAGGGATAGGTTGTATTGAGGTGGACTGGATAGAGCTAGCTCCAGATAGGGATAGGTTGTATTGAGATGGACTGGATAGAACTAGCTCCAGATAAAGATAGGTTGTATTGAGGTGGACTGGATAGAGCTAGCTCCAGATAGGAATAGGTTGTATTGAGATGGACTGGATAGAACTAGCTCCAGATAAAGATAGGTTGTATTGAGGTGGACTGGATAGAACTAGCTCCAGATAGGGATAGGTTGTATTGAGGTGGACTGGATAGAACTAGCTCCAGATAGGGATAGGTTGTATTGAGGTGGACTGGATAGAACTAGCTCCAGATAGGGATAGGTTGTATTGAGGTGGATTGGATAGAATTAGCTCGAGATAAGAATAAGTTATAATGAGGTGGGCTGGATAGAACTAGGTTCATATAGGGATGGGTTGTATTGAGGTGGACTGGGTAGAACTAGTTCAAGATAGGGATAGGGGGCGTACTTTTGTAAATACGGAAATGGACTTTAGAGTTTCTAATACCAAAGAGTAAACAAGTATGATAAGTTGTACATAGATACGAATTTTAATCAAGATCGTTAGGGCCGATTGGTAGAAAGTCGATTTGATCTCTTTTCAAACTTAATTCTAAGTGTGGATCTATAATTCCATAATTCCTCCATGAGGAGTGTAAGAAAACCCTTGATATTGAGTTTCAGCTTGATGGTAAAAAGGTTTCAGCTCTAGGCTGGTGAACATACAAATAGACAGACGATATTATGAAAACTACTTTTTCAGATTCAGTAGGTAATTAAACATGCATTAAAATCTTAAATTTGATTTGTTTTTACGGTCACAATGATTCATCTTTTCTTAACGTGCAGCAGAAGGGAGTGCAAGTATTTTTCAGTTTTTATATAATATAAATTTGTTGGCAAAAATTAATCAAATATTTCTCCAGTAGCAACATAGAGCTTAGTTTTCTGCACATGCTTATATCAACAGATCTTGAATATCTGTCAAGGGTGTACTGGAATTTTGTCAAAACATGTTCTCTTTATTTAAAATGTTTTGACAACATTCCAGGACATCCTTGATAGATATTCAAGAACTGTTGATATTAGCATGTGCAGAAAACTAAACTTTACATTGCTAATGAAGAAATATTTGATTTATTTTTGTCAAACAAATGTAATGCTATAAAAACTGTAAAATTACTCGTGTTCTCTTCTGCCAAACCTTAAGGTTTGCGAGAAAGTAAAAATGTAATATCACCAATCAGAGTGTCAAAATTTTAAAAACAAAAGAAGAAAATGGATATATATATAATTTTGCTGAATGAGACTAATGTCAAAATTTAACGAGAAAATTGAATTTTCAATGTTCACTTACCAAACTTGATGTTCTTAGATGTTTTCCAACGGACATTGATATCTATTTAGACCTCGTAATTTTTTAGATTGATTAAACATTTAAATTGCTTTTAAACATCAAAAATGTATTAATGCTTAGAAGTGTACCTTATCAAAGTGCTAACCTATTTGATGAAAACCGCCTCGGTGGCGTAGTTGGCTAACGCGCTTGTCGTGTTAAGCTCGACTGCTGAGGACGGGGAGATCGAGGTTCGAATCTCGGTCGGGTGAACTGAGGGTGGTTTTCCCTAAATGGTTTTCCACTCTCCCTCCACGCAAATGCGAGTTCACTTCCTCTAATTCAACCTTCCCAAATCCTATTACATTAGCGTAATTAGTACTTAAAAGTGTATAACCCGAACGGGTAGTAAGACGCAATGCTAATATTATATATTATTATTTGATGAATTAAAAATAATTTTAAAAATTTATCAAATAAGAATTTAACACTTAATTAACAAAAGCTATTAGTTAGAATCTAACCTAAATTGGTATAGGCTAAGCGGTATTTTTAACATAGAAATACTTTATTTGTTTTATTGTTTAAGATTAAAACATTTGAAGCATTGTTTCTTGAGCCAAAAGTACTCTTATTATATTGACATAACTGGATTTGATTAAAATTCTGATCAAACCCCTTGAACTTGAAATGAGTTTAAAATTTAAGTAAAATACTTATTTACGTTTGATAGAATCTCGTGGATCATGAGATTACTCCAAGGTCCTAATGACCACTAAAATAAAACAATTGATTTACCAAGGCTACCCTGCCATTCAGGTCTATTTAATAAACTCACCTTGTGTCTATTAGCCAATCGTAAACAACGTGACATGGAGTCACCAGACAATAGCTACGTGTAAGTCATGCATCAATCGTCACTGTATCCAACACAAACATTTTCAACGGAACAATAGACATCCACGGAACAGTGTAACATTGCAATCAAACTATGTGAAGCATTCATAATAATAATATCGTCTTTATTTGGGCGATGTTAAAACCAACGCCTTTTATTAAACCTAACCCACTTGATAATTAAGATTGAATATTTAATACTTACGTGCTAGAAACTAATTTATAAAATCTGTACAAAAATAAAAATCAATAAATCATTGCCTACATACATAATTGTACATTTATGAACATATTAAAATAAACCAAGTGAAGAAAGTAGAAATAAATAAAGGAGATAGAGAAAAAAAACACTAAGGCTCTCAATAAGTCCACACATTCACATCTCATTATAATATGCATAACATATTATCTAAAATTGATAGAGCTAGCAAATAATTTAAAAACAAAACAATTCTGATAATACTAAGTGTAGTTATATAGATTAAATACATATTGTTTATACAATAATAATAGTAATAGTTGTACTTTATACACCCATTCTTACTGTATCCCCACATTTCCCCTCTCACATCGACGATCGAGACTCTACTCGTAGGCCTTGAGCAAGTTTAAGCGGAAAAGATTTTATAGTGGCAGCAAATTTAATATTCAGATCAGGAGAATTCCATGAATAAGCTCCAGCAACAATAAAAGAGCGAGAATAGAAGCTATATTTGTGAAGAGGGATGGAAAGTGTGTGGATGTCACGTGAGTGGGTACCGGGGTTATGATGATCATGAAGAGGGACTAGAAGGGAGGAGAGATATTTTAATTTTAAAAAAAGAAAAGTAAATACATTTTGTAATCTTTTTTTTACCAGCCTTTATGTTTATATTAATTTAATGGTTTAAAGATGAGGAAGATTAAATTAAAGATTAAATGTACCAGCATTTTGCATGGTGTGGTAGTGGGAAACCATTTAGGGAAAATCACCCTCAGTACACCCAATCAGGATCGAACAACGATCTCCACGTCATTGGCAGATTAGTCTATTGAGAGAGTAGCACCTTAGACCATGCAACCACCAAAGCGGGTAGTTATTATTTTAATGGCCTTGATTTTATGAAAGATAGCGATTGAAACCTTAGCTTTGTGTAAACGTGAGCATTAATATAAATCAGTGTGGGTGACCACGGGGGCAAAGGCGTCAGTCACATCTTGTTTGATTTATCAATAAGTAGAATAATGGGGTCTAGGGTACTGGCAGGATATAAAGTGTGTGAGAGGTTTTTTTTCTAAATTGTTGCCCAATATCGCTCCCCGAAAATGCGGTTACATTTCAACTATAATTCTAACCTATTTATTACAACATTATTTATGTTTTAGATACGAGAGTGTATATTCTTGTTAAAGCCGATATCGATCTATTGTATGACTCTAAATTGACAAAAGAATACCTTAATAGAAATGTGTTGACCTGAAGATGTGCAAACCAATATTAAAAATACAAACATTTTAACCGGGAGTCGAAACATTACCCACGCGTCTACGGGACCACTGGGGCTATGGGGCCCATCTTCGAGTGGTGGGTACCCCTTGAGACCTTACCGGAATCTCCCCCTTCAAACCCGCCGGTCCCTCTCCACCCCCAACCTCAGACACATTAATAGAAGAATTCACCCAACTTATTTTACAACCCTCCTTTGTATATTTTCTTTCTATTTTTACCTCAGTATTGCACAATTCGAGCACGGGTTTGCTAATTATTATTATTATTATTATTATTATTAGCACCGCGTCTTACTACCCGTTCGGGTTATACGCACCTACGCTAATGTGTAATGGTAGGGTGATTGTGAGATGAAATGGAGGACCAACAGTTTAACGTGGAATCCGAACCACGGTGGAGGCCTGGCATTCCCCACATTCACAAGATGTTTTGTCAGGGGNATTATTATTATTAGCACCGCGTCTTACTACCCGTTCGGGTTATACGCACTTACGCTAATGTGTAATGGTAGGGTGATTGTGAGATGAAATGGAGGACCTACAGTTTAACGTGGAATCCGAACCACGGTGGAGGCCTGGCATTCCCCACATTCACAAGATGTTTTGTCAGGGGTGAAGGAGGGGTTTGGTAATCAGATAAATCTGTGCCGGGACCGAGGATTGAACCCCGGCCGCCAGCACAGAAGTCTGACACCTTACCCCTAGACCGCCAGGTCACCTACTAGTTATTATAAATATGAGAATATCTCAGACGGGTAGTAAGACATATAGCATGAAAGAAATGTATAAAAATACCCCACATTTATGAGTAATAATATTATTCTTTGCTTTAAGAGCACTGCTCTTTATTTAGGTCAAGCTACTTACACTTCATGGCTTTGTATTAAAGAACACGGAATGTAATTATACCCCAATTACACACCTAATTAATTTAATGACAAAATAACATAAACATTTTATAATTCTATTTAGTCCAACAAATGTGTGTTTCTAATACGCGCGAAATTGGGAGAAACTCTAAGCGATGGTCTAGCTTTCCAGGGTATTAGACTTGCATTTCGCTTTCTCACCTTTGATTAGGAGTTCGAGGCTCGTATCCTGGTTAGGTTCACTTAGGATGGGTTTTTTTAATGTGGTTTCCCTAATATTCAAGCAGCTATTATTTCTTCTTAAATACTATACTCATCTTGTATCCTTAGGTTAAGTCATGTCATTGATCATTTTTATACAGACACCTTAGCTCAGTATGCTCAGGGTGCTAGGTTTGATTCCCAGCATGACCAAAAAAATAATTTTATTTGTTAAGATGCGGGTTTCCCCCTTTTTTAGTGAGGAATTAACGTCAAGGGGAATGGATGTTGTGACTGTTCCAGATTTAATTTAGTTTACAAGTAGTGCGCTGATATAATCACTCGGTTTAGAAAGTGCACGTTAATACCTCAAATAAATCAAATAATTTATGTTTGTGTTTCTGTGTTTGAGCATTCTAGCATTTAATTATATTAATGGGGCAGGGATGAGAAAGGTATTACCCATAGAAAGTGTACCAAAATTTGAGTTTAAAAAAAAGAATGGGGGAAACATTTAGAATCAGTTAGCCTCAGTAAACCTAGGTTTGATTCGAACCTTGACATTTTCATCACCGGCAAACTACACTAGAACGAGCTTGACGTTCAGCCCACTTATCCACCGACACCAGTCATAAATAGTCTCAGGATTATTTTATTTACCACCGCGTCTTACTACCCATCCAGGTTATACGCTTATTTACTATAATTACGCTAATGGTTTTAGGGAATAGGAAGGTTGCATTAATAGGAATTGTAACCACATTTGCGTGGAGGGAGAGTGGAAAACCATTTAGGAAAAAAATCACCCTTGGTACAGCCGACCGAGATTTGAACCTTGATCTCCCCGTCATAGGCAGTCTAGTATTCTGTGATCGAGATTAGCGAATTAGATCATTCTACCACTGAGGCAGGTATGAGTAAGATTGAATTTTGAGTAAGTGTATCATCATTTACATGAAGTGGAGAACCATTTAAGAAAAATCACTCTAAGTATGCTGTATCAATATTCGAACCCGGTTCTCCTGGTCATGGGCAGTATAGTCTATTGCAAGAGTGACGCCTCAGACCATGAGATACTAAGCGGGCTAGTTGTAGTATTAACATTTAGGATAGTAAAACAGTATAAATTCACGTTAAATGATCTTGGTGGTCTAGTGGTAAGGTGTCGGACTTCTGTGTTGGGTGTCCGGGGTTCAATCCTCAGTTCCTGCACAAACCCTTCTTTCACCTCCGACAAGACATCTTGTGAATGTGGGTGAATGCCAGGCCTCCACCGTGGTTCAGATTCCACGTTAAACTGTAGGTCCTCCATTTCATCTCACAATCACCCTACCATTACACACATTAGCGTAAGTGCGTATAATCTGAACGGGTAGTAAGACGTGGTGCTAATAATAATACACATTAAATGCTTTAAAAAAATATTCTCTAGCTAGGCTAGTTACCAAGCCTGTTCTGCAGAGAACCTTAGATTCCTTATAAAAAAAAGCGCTTATCCCTTGACTTGAGCCTATGAAACAAAGTGGCCTACTGCCCAATATGTTCTAGTCTGTGAGGGTTTAATGTTGTATTTCCTCTTGACAGGAAAGAGCGTAAAAGAACCTGTTTGATGGTTCTAGAACGTGGCCTCCACTTCAGACTAGAGTGCTCTGGTTTTGTTAGTGGAACAAAGCCACGGGCGTTAGGCTTTCTAAGAGTCTGCGAAAACATAATTACAGTCATATTTTCATAGGAAGAACATTGTATGATAATTAAACTGGATATCATCGCTGAGGGTAGTGCATGGCTACCATTGGTATACAGCATTTATATACTCTCGTTTTCGTGTGGTCAATCTCTCCTCAAATATAAGACAAGTTTCACAACGCTGGTTAGTCAAGGTTGCCAGTAGCTCCTTCTTACCCCAGAACACCTCCTTCAGAAATAACTGAGAGCTAGGAGATTTGGCAACAGTTAACTGAGAGATCGCGAAGATAGAGCTTTTCTCCATAAGACCTGCAGTTACCTCATCGATTGGTGTAGAAGAGCGGTTCCCAAACCCCCACAGGTTGTTCGCGAAATCTTCCAGGGGGTTCACCAAAGTATTTCTGTAATGGCAGATTTTTGCAGCCCTTTGCGAGAAAATGGAAAGCATTTACAACTGTTTATCTTCTCACGCTGAAGTCAGATGGTTATCTCGAGGTAGAATGGTTACAATAATGTATGAACTTAAACAAGAAGTTTTCATTTTTCTTACCAACCATCCCTTTCACAAAGCAGAGTGCATGCAAGATCAAATGTGGCTCCAGGCTTTGGCCTATTTGGCAGATATTTTCTCAAAAATAAACCTTTTAACCCAATCTATTCAGGCTCCAAAGATTAAAGTTTTTACTGTACAAGAACGTATAGATTCGTTCATAAAATAAATCGGAAAACGTGTTTAATTGGCAATCAATCAGAGTGCTTCAATAACCTTCGCAACTTTATGGTAGAAAGTCAGCTTTCTTTGGACGAAAATGTAAAGAACGGGGTTATGGAAAACTTTAAGGGACTTGGGAAAACCCTCAGAGAATATTTGCCAGCCATGTCCAATAATAACAATTGAATTCGAAATCCTATGGAAGAGACAGCAGTTTGAAAACCTCCACATTAAACTTGAGTGAAAAAGAGCAGCTCCTTGACATTTCCAATGATGTTGAATTAAATAGAAGTTATAAATCTTTGTCATTAATTGGTTTCTGGTTAATTTTAAAGGAGTTCTCATTGTTAGAGAATAAACTTATTAGAGCTTGGTTACCATTTTCTTCTACGTATTTGAGCGAGAAACTTTTTCATCATATGGCTATTTAAAAAATAAATACAGAAACAGGCTCAATGCTGAAAGTGACTTTAGACTTTATTTATCATCTGTGGTTCCTGACTTTAAATTTCTGTTCCATCTAAAGCAAGAGCATCCTTCTCACTAAGTCACATGAAGAGGTGATTAGCTGTTAAAACTTGTTAACGATTTTGAATCCTAAGTCGGCATGGAGTTTTGTAATTGAAGGAGGGTATTTCATTTATGTCAATGCAGCAATTTCCAGTACCACTTTAAAGAATATGTGAAATGTGATAATATTTTGACAGTAATGAAGCAAATTTTAATACAGTACTTTGCTTATTTAATTTCAGTTTTAATTTTTTAAACAAATGTATAATTATTTAAACTTGTACTTAAGTTGTTTCAATATTAGTTCATTATATTTGTACCTACATAGATATAGTAGGTTAATTTAAAGGTATTAAATATTTTGATTACAATTAATAGCTAAATTTCATAAAAATTAGGTATAAAATTAGATCAGTGGCTATGGGTATCTACCAGGGGGTTCGTGCATTTCAGATGTTTGTGAAAGGGGTTCGCGAGTCGAGAAAACTTAGGAACCGCTGATGTAGAAGATTTACTAGATCAATTTTCACGTATTCATACGTCATGTCTGGTGATCTGAAGCCATCCTTTTGAAATAGATGTTAGAAGGGGAAAATTTTGAAATTCACAATACACACATTTTTCAGGGAATAAATTTGTATATCTCAAAGCCCATAAGGACCCCAGCAAAAACATTTTGAAAAGATTAACTAATTTTAATGTGACAGAGACCTCTTTTAACCGTAGTTTAAAGTGCATTATAAAAGTCTCATAATTGTCTAATAGATGGAATAACTTACTCAATATGAGTTAAAATGGAATTTTTTCCTTTTTCCCCCTGTGACCTTAATATACATTATCAATACCTATACAATAACATTAATAATATAATGAAATGTTATCAATGTTGGTAAAAAAATTCTTTTCTAAAAGAGTATTTATATTATAATCTTACTATAAGTTAAATTGCCTTGGGTACCTACGCATATTTTAAGAAGTATCCTTAAATAAACATCAGCATTCCATTATACTGTGAGCTTGACACTTTAACCAGCCTAAACACTGCTGCGTAAAAAAATCTGTTTTACATTTGAATATTCGAACCATATTACAAGCATATGCTGAATATTTTTAAGAATTAACAACAATAAAAATTAATTACTTAAATATAAATCATATTTAAAAATTAATATAAAAATATATTTTAAAATGTGTATACAGGATGTTCCCGGATTACACAGTTAAACTTTAGGAAGTAGTAGTGGATCAAAAAACTAACTCAAAAGGTCTTTAGGAGATTTGCTCGTTTTAGCTTCCTTTTTGCGCAAACAGCAAAAAACTAGATAACAACGCGTTTTTCTGCAGATATTCTCGGCAATGGTGGAATATTAATGTTCTTGGAAGATTGATCGGTCGTTATGGACCTGTGACTTGGCCTCTACGTTCACCAGATTTAACGTCATTAGATTCTTTTTTGGTGGGGAGCTCTCAAGCAAAAAGTGTTTAAAGTTCCTGTTAATGACCTTCAATCAGCACGACAAAGGATGACACAAGTATGCGAAGAAACAACAGTAACACAACGTCGGTCAGCCTCTCGTTATGTAATTGATAGGTTCAATGTTTGTATCCGGGCTGGAGGCCATCAATTTTAACAAAATACCTAAATTAAATATTTTATTTAATACCTTTTTTTTTTTGCACGTAACGAAAAGGAAAACTATCAAATCTCCAAAATACATTTTGAACTAGTTTTTTGATCTATCACTTCCCAGAGTTTAGTTGTTTAACCCGGGAACATCCTGTATAACAATGCCTAGTGGGAAGATATGTTCTCAAATGTCTCAATTCATAATATTTTGTTATCAATTTATTCTTTTAACAAGTGTAAAAACATTTAAACTATTTATTAAACATTTCAGGCAACTTTAGTCAAAGTGGTGTATGTTTTAAAAAGCCATAATTATTACACTTTTATAGAATATTTTAACCTTTAAAGTTGTTTTTTTTTCATTTTAAGTACATATCTGTGTTCTAGTTTTGAATTTTTGGGGGGCACCAACTATTACACACCCCAACTGTTGCCTTTTTTTTTCGAACAAAGTTTTCAAATTTAGCAAGTCACTATTAAAACATAAATCAACTCTGCCATTGTACTTGAAGACACTAATGACTGAGAATAAAGATACAAAACTTCTCCTTTTATGATACCCAAAATTGTATGTACCTTGAAATAATAATGTAACAATTTGACAAGTCATCTTGTGTTTAGTAAGAGAAATGTTTATTTATTTTTAGCTAGTTTCATGACATGATGTCATTTTTGTTTTCATCTGCTTCACACTGAAATCTCTTTCAAGTAATTTTTTTTCATAAGAGAAGAATACATCTTATTAAAATAATAATGGCTAGAGATAGTGAGTGGTGTAGTAAGTTACTTTTGTGATGTTAAGAGTGAATTTTTTATGAGGCAGTACGACAGTAAATATATTTAAATAATTTGTGAGAAGTGTGAATTAAATCATCCTATTACACAATTTGAATAAATATAATTATTAGGCTTACGGTTATGCTTTTTTATTTCTACGGTGTCTTCGCCCGGACTATACGTGTTTCAATGACGAAAAGGAGGTAGGAATGAGCACAGTATCATTTAGAATAATTGTACCCGCATTTGCTTGAATAATAAGTAGGAAATCATTCAGGAAAAACTACCTTAAGGACACAAGGCTGAAATTCAAATCGTTACCTCCCCATCACTAGGTAAATCAGATTTTACATTAGCCTAACATCTACCCCATGTGTCCACAAACATGTTTTGTCTTTACCAATAAAATGAAAGTTCGTATTCGGATCAAATTAATTTACTTCGAGGTGACCTGGTGGTCTAGGGGTAAGGTGTCAGACTTCTATGCTGGCGGCCGGGGTTCAATCCTCGGTCCCGGCAAAGATTTATCTGATTACCAAACCCTTCCTTCACCTCTGACAAGACCCCTTGTGAATGTGAGGAATGCCAGGTCTCCACCGTGGTTCGGATTCCACGTTAAACTGTAGGTCCTCCATTTCATCTCACAATCACCCTACCATTTGCACATTAGCGTAAGTGCGTATAACCCGAACGGGTAGTAAGACGCGGTGCTAATAATAATAATAATAATAATAATAATAATTTACTTCGACCCTCAACTTATCGTCTATCGACTGGTAGAGGTAGTCATCAGAGATGGTTCCCCAAGTTGATATTTCCTGTTCCCTGCTCTCGCCTGTGTACCCGTGCCACGTGTTCGCTCTTCGAGCAGCATCCTGTGTCATTATGGCTTCTCTTGTAATTGTTGAGCTCCACTCACGTCAATTTGTGAAGACACAGCCTTGTACCTTCCTTGTCGGTTCTCTGGTTCAGTCTGGTTCGCGGAAAGAAGAGGGAGCTCGGAGACTTTATAAAGGAAGAGACGCGATGATGCTGTAGGGTACATTTTACTGGCGGCCGTACAAAGAGACGAAACTAGATCGGCACTCTAATTTCCATTGGAAGAACCCTTCTTGTCTGATGGATATAAAATTATTACTTATTACACTCCAATTTTAAATGGAAGAACCTCCCTTGTTTGTCAGCTAGATCTACGTTAACGTGTTCATACAAGTCATGTGGCCTTCAGCTCTCACTTTTGATTGATATTATTAATACATAAAAATAAATTCTAATAATATATTGAAATATTATCAATGATGATCAATGTTGTTTGTATTTTCTCACAAGGTTATTTCTATAAAAATTGGACTGTATTTTACGCATCAAGGTCAGGACAGTTACTTTTTCTTACGTCTCATTCCGGTGCATGTCAAGCATGTACACAGTACATGATGTATGACTTCCACATGGGATTCACCTTTTATGAGAAAATCATGCAGGAAGAAGTTTAAATAGTTTCTTAGAACTACTTGTAAAGTTTTTTTATTGCTTATGATTAGCTCACACTAAAAAAATACAAGGCGAGATAAAATTGATCATCTACACTGGAGAGCATGCGCAATAACTGTCGAGCACATCTATTCTGATTTGCTGATGACATAAGTACAGGGCTTTCCAAACTTTTTGGTACGTGGGCCACGTAATATATTTAACACGTTTTTGCTAGCGGAAGTAAAAAAACTGTTATAAATATAATAATATTGTGCGTCTGGGCTACATAGCTCGTAGCCCATTTTGTGGAAAAATTAGCCGGTACTAATGTATCGTTGCCCAGGGGATGCCCGAATGTACTAATCGTACATCCTTTCCGTTACTACTGTTAGCACCGCGTCTTACTACCCGTCCAGGATATACGCACTTACGCTCATGTGTAAATGGTAGGGTGAATTTGAGATTAAATGAAAGGCCTACAGCTTAACGTGGGATTCAAGCCACGGTGGATTTCCCACATTCACAAGTTGTGATTAATACATGTCTTGTCAGAGATGAATGAAGGGTTTGGCAATCCGATAAATCTGTGTCGGTACCGAGGATTGAGCCCCGAACCCCCAGCACAGAAGTCTGACACCTTACCCCTAGACCACCAGGTCACCCAGAATGAAAGAGAAATATAACAATACAATGAAAGCCCGCAGACCATACATATTTTAAAGAAACAGAAACTCATATTTATTTGGGGATAGCAATGGGAGATTTCAATCGTAACTAATAAATAGTGAAATTTTGTACAAGATCAATGGAAATGATGGAACTGATTTTTTACCTTCAAAATATTGCTGAGCTGAGGTTTCAAGCTGGAGCCCATTAATAGAGTGGACTTCAAATACTTGTCAGATAAATTTGCATTATATTTAGACTGAACGCACTTAATATTTCAATCTTGAGAAGTTTGGTTCACGCAGTTTGTTTTACCAAAAACTGACATAACTCCACACGCAAATCGCTTCGTTTTTGGAAACTGCTAAGGCTAAAAATATGTATAAAATTTGATCAGATGTCTTTATTTATACTTTTGTTCCAGTAAATCATCTGATTCGAGATCAATACTTTCCATTTGTAACTGACTTGGTAGTGTTTAAAACATTTCAGTCAACTGGAGTTTAAAACAGCCTTATTTCATCTGTTTTTCCATCAAGATCAAAAAACCATCCCAGAAATTGTTTTTTTAGTCAAAAATGAATTCAAATGAAAAAGGAAATTCTGTTACACGTTCTTCATGAAATTTTTCACAACATGGGAAACGAACCAATTTATAAACGTTGACCTTTTCTTCGAGTAGCATCATTCTTGCCCTGATTACCTTGACACATGCCAATATATCACAAATACAAATTGGTTTTGGCTTGCAACTTTGGATTTAATTAATGTATATGGTCCGCTAAAAAAAAAAAAATCCACCTTCCTAAGACAGTCAGTGTTTGATAAATTTATTGAGATTCATTTTTCTCTGTGATAAACGAATCAATTTGTATGTAATAATTTATATTTATAATAAATAGTCAATATAATTACTTATTTCTAAATAATACGGCATATTTCGTGAATTTTTATAGCCCTTTACCGGAAGAGTTGAAATTTCCTAAAATTCGTCGTCTCTTGTAGATTATAGGGAGTGACACCAGCTGTCTCTAACACCGTGGTTTGAAGTATTTAATGGTGCCTGCGACTGCAAATGAGGGTTTGCAATTCCGACAGCACTCTGTTCTGGTGTCATGGGGGGAGTCACGCGTGCGTGAATGACCTGGACATGTCAAATATAATGCGTGGTTAGGACATAACGATGGGAAACAATTAATTTGTTATTTGGTCAAATCTTGGGGCGAGCCGGATAGAATTTTGTGGTGGTCCGTAGTTTAGAGAACCCTCACATAGGAGGTTGGGGATCTAATACAGTGCAGGTGTAATGTGGATTTTTTTTTATCTAGCCCGAATGGCTAGTAAGATGAGATGAAAAGATAAATTTATTGATTGATTATTTTAATGTTTAATGTATAGTCTGGGTCAAATTTTAGTTTTTAGGAATGGAAGGGTCCAGGCTCAATTCCAATTCATCCTAGAATTTTTTCTACTACAAAAAATACTACTCTTTTTTATCGAAGTTTATTAAATAATTAAAACAGGTAATTGACGACTTAATTTACAGGCTATGAATAGCTTGGGGGTAGTGTGAAGATCTACGCACATTAGCTTGAAACACACTCACAGATGAATGAGCACGTGGTTTGAATGTCATGCTCCTTAAGTCTATTTTACTTTATGAGAGGGGCGTTTAATGGGGCCGTCTTGGTAAGCGAGAAATGGTCACGTAAATGTTCAGCTTTAATGCCATATTTAATTCTATGATAACCTGCCTCGGTGGCGTAGTTGGCTAACGCGCTAGTGTGTTGAGCTCGATTGCTGAGGACGGGGAGATCGAGGTTCGAATCTCGGTCAGGTGAACTGGGAGTGGTTTTTCCTAAATGGTTTCCCACTCTCCCTCCACTCTCCCTCCACGCAAATACGGGTTTACTTCCTCTAATTTAACCTTCACAATTCCTAATCAATTAGCATAATTAGTTCTTAAAGCGTATAACCCAAACGGGTAGTAAGACGCGGTGCTAAATAATAGTAATAATTCTACTATGCGTGACCTAAAAATATGGTTAACGCCGATATATAGTTGAGGTATTTAAATATGGCTATATTCTTTAACACCCAGATAATTTGATTTTACTAATAGAAAGAAATATATGTTATTATTATTATTATTATTATTATTATTATTATTATCACCGCGTCTTACTGACCGTTCGGGTTATACGCACTTACGCACTTATATTGACTTGACAAAGGGTGGTTGTAGGTGAATGGCAAAATGATGTGTATTAGCTTGTACAGAATAGAGAAGTCATTCCAGAAAACGACACAGACCTTATAAATATTTTAAAACACTGGGCCAATTTTAGCTTCACATCATTTGCGAGCTTTACTCGATCAATTTACATGAATCCATTTATATATTATATGTTAAACGCTGTAGATTTTCCAGTTCTATTAAGTTTTGCATTTTTGTATGTGTTAGATTAAAAAAATTATTATCAAGTTACGTTAAACCATTTTGTTTCCAACCTAATACTAGTCATATATGGGATAATCGATTTTTCTATAACAACATCACCGACACTAGAGCATAGAATAAATCGATTGTAGAGATGGAATTTTATATTCAAATGAAATTAATTTAAAGGGCATTAACCTTATAACCGATAGTCTAAAATTATTTACTGGTGTAAACAGATTTATTACTTAAGAAGAACAGGAACAACTTCAATTTTTCAGTGGAATTTTTTATCAATTTAAATTTTAGTGGTTTTCCTAAACATATTACTAAATTAAAAATTATGTTAAGAAATTTGAACGTTTTCCAAAGGCTGCATAGTGGAACAATATTAATTGTATGAAATATGCATAACAATTGTTTACATTTGGAAACTATAGTAGTGAGTGCTAATTATTCGAGTCGATTAATATCATCTGATAATAGACTTCCTCTTTTCTTTTAAGAGGCAGCAATTTCATTTATCATTGTCTATAAAAATTAACATAGCTCAAGGAAAAATACTGGAACATGTCTGGAATTTTTTTTATCCTCAACCAGCTTTTAGCCACGACCATTTGAATTTAGGAATGTCAATAGTGCAATATTTTCATAATCCAAAAGTAGCACTAGTACTAAAACGTAAGTGTCGTATTCAAGAAAGTCCTTCATTAAATATCCGAACCGTCATATCTTGACGGGCTATCCTTAGTTGTATTTTAAGCCATGTGCCTGGCAGCAATTGATACTTTCTCGCTGACCAAAGCAGCCACCTTAAGTTCAAATCCCGCCGTGTATAGGTCTACTGATTGTGATTTCCCACACTCACTACCCATAAATGTAAGTACATTCCCTTTAAATTATACCTTCTTCATCCCCATTATATCAGCGTAACATATATAGTTATATATAAAACCTTAATGGTCAGACACCCTGATAAAAAATATATTAGCATGGAGAGGGTATATACAGGGTGGGACGGAAACAATTAATCGATCCATGCTGAGAAAAGTGATGAACAATGTGCTGAGTTTCACCTGACGTCCGATGGAGTGACGTTATCCTTAAAAATTGAAAAGTGTAGTTTGTAGTTTCCAATTTGTTTTTATTTAGCTAGTTAATATTTACTTTTCAATTAAAGTGTTAATTTTCAAGTTAATAGTTGTCTAATTGATTCGGACCTATCCTGTCCAAACCACATTGATAAATCACATATGAGAAATACCACCATGAATACACTAAGCAGGGATTCAAGCCACGACCTTCCCATCACCAGCAAATCTGACTATACTATATTGACGTTTAGTCCGCGTGTCCGCCGATTCCGGTATATACCACTAAAAATAAAAGTTTGATAAAACTTGTGATTCAATTTAGACACTTTAAGGAAACGCCCAAGCTAGAAAACCGTTCGTTTCAGGATTAGTGGGTGTACAAATTCAAGTTAGGAATCACTTTGGAATAAATTATACAGTCATGTTTTGTTTTTCAAGATTATATCACATCGTGACCTGGCGGTCTAGGTATAAGGTGTCAGACTTCGGTGCTGGCAGCCGGGGTTCAATCCTCGGTCCCGGCACAGATTTATCTGATTACCAAACCCTTCCTTCACCTCTGACAAGGCATCTTGTGAATGTGGGGAATGCCAGGCCTCCACCGTGGTTCGGATTCCACGTTAAACTGTAGGTCCTCCATTTCATCTCACAATCACCCTACCATTATACATTAGCGTAAGTGCGTATAACCCGAACGGGTAGTAAGACGCGGTGCTAATAATAATAATAAATAATAATAATATATCACATCTATGGTAGGAGTGTAGCTAAGTGACAGCTAGCAAAAGTGACCAGATTTATTTTCATATATATATATACACACACACACAGGCTGTTAGAAAACTCATCACCCAAACCGCACATATAGCTTGTTAGAACCAAAGTTAGACAAAATACCTACACACTTACATCTGGAAAACTATGCTAATACCAATAAAGTGTGTTCAAAGTTCCTGAGAACAACGCTGGGAGAGCAAAGCTGTTCAATCATGCGTGTACACAGACAAGGATATAACCTTCTCTGTGTGCGTGTACAACAGGCTGCATAGGAATTAGGCACGCGGCACTGCACGTGTAATAATGGCAAGCAATTTCTGTGATGTAGGACCGTTAATGATGACCGTCAGAACGTAATTACATTTCTAGATGAACTGGTGTGCGGTTTACTATTAATAATTGTGATATATTCTACTACCGTGCTACATGATATCAAATTGTGTAGTGCCACGAGCCTAACTCCTGTTCAACCTGTTGTACACGCATGCTTGAACAGCTTTGCTCTCCCGACAATGTACGCCGAAACTTTGAACACAATTTAATGGTATTAGCATAGTTTTCAGGATTTAATTGTAGAGGGATTTTGTATTACTTTTGGTGCAAACAAACAATATGTCCAGTTCGGGCTATAAGTTTCTGGACAATCTGTGCATATATATATATATATAGGTTGTTCCCAGGTTTAAACGGCTAAACTTTGCGAAGTGGTCGTGAATCAAAAAACTAACGCAAAATGTATTTTAGAGATTTACTCATTTTAGCTTCCTTTTTACGCAAACGGCATTTTTTTTTTTAAACACGTTTTTCTACAGAGGTCCTCGGCATTGGCTTTATATAAATTTTCCTGCAAGATAGATCGGTCGTGCTGGACCTGTGGCTTGGCCTTTGCGTTTACCTGATTTAACGTCATTAGATTGTATTGTGTGTGTGTGTGTGTGTGTGTGTGTGTGTGTGTGTGTGTGTGTG
>CABEEJ010001321.1:24181-63967 GCA_901482245.1 Timema douglasi | reverse complement strand
GTGTGTGTGTGTGTGTGTGTAGCTCTCAGCCAAAAAATGTATGAAGCGCCTGTTATTGACCTTCAATCATTTTACGACAAAGGATAACACAAATGTGTGAAGAAACAACAGTCGCACAATGTCGGTCAGCCACTCTTTCTGTCATTGTCAGGTGCAACGCTTGTTTCCGGGCTTGAGACCGTCAATTTTAATCAAATAAATAAAATATTTTATTTAATACATATATGTATTTTTTTTGCTGTCTGCGCGAAAAGAAAGTGAAAACTAGTAGAACTCTCAAATACATTTTAAGTTAGTTTTTTGATTCACTACAACTTCCTTAAGTTTAGCCGTCTAACCCGGAAACACCCTGTATAAGCTATATATTCGCCAAACCGTACTATCTTCTTTAAGACCATTAAATTTTTGTTTCATTTATCGCCGCATATTACTACCCGTTCGGTTTATGTGCTTATGTACTAATTACACTAACGGTTTTATTGATTAAGAAGGTTATATTTACAGGAAGTGTACCTGCATTTTCGTGGAGGAAGAGTGGAAACAAGTTTTTTGTAAAAACTATTCGACCGAGATTCGAACCTCAATCTTCCCGCCGTCGGTAGTCTAGTATACTGTGAGAGTTACACCTTAGCTCTCTTGAATTGAATTATAATATTATATTTATCATTTGCAGTGAATGACGCCAAGGGCACGAAGAAAAAGCGGATGATGGACGCCGCCCCCGGCAGCGACGCAGTACAGGCGGCGGTGGGTGATGGAGGCCGGTGGCAGATCATAATCTACCTGTGGATGTCGATCCTCAAGCTCGCCGTGGCATGGCACCAGCTGGGGATCGTCTTCCTGGCACCCCCGGTTGACTTCCGTTGCCATCAAGGAGAACCCCGTAACTTCACCCGGAGGAAGGTCGAACACTGCTCCTGGACGGACCAGAACGGAACTGATAGCCCTTGCACGGCCTGGGAGTACGACCGGTCCGTCTTCACGGAGACAATCGTCACAGAGGTACCATAACCATCGAGGCTTATTATACCAGCGACCCGCTTCAGTGGTCGAATGGTCTAAGGCGTCACTCTAGTGGTTAACTAGCCTGCTGATGACGAGTAGAATGGGGTTCTAAACCGTGTCAGGTCTAATGAGGGTGGTTTTTCCTAAATGGTTTCCCACTTTTCTTCCACGCAAATGTGGGTAAACATAATCTACATTCAACCTTCCTCATCACTAATTCATTGTGTGATTAGTGCAAATTGGTGTAACCTGAATGGGTAGTAGGAAGTTGTGAAACAAAACCATCAGAACGTAAATCCACGTTATTATACGTGGATAGGGCAATCGCTCCCTTTGACGAACAAAACAAAACGAATCTATTGACCTATTTTCATAGAAAGAACTTTATCTAACAGCTAGAAGAGCAACTAGATCTACTTTCGCGTATTCATACCTCAAGTTTATCTCTCTCTAAACACCGCGTCTTACTATCCGTTTAAATTCTACGCCTACTTAGACCTATTTATTACTTGAATGTGTTAGGGATAAGTTAGGTTGAATTTAGAGGAAGTGTACCCGCATTTACGTGGAGGGAGAGTGTAAAACAGTTTGAGAAGACAATTCTCAGTACACTCGACCGGTATCGATCCCCGATCTCCCCATCATCAACAGTCTATAACCTATGGCGAGAGTGATGCCTTAGTCCATTTGTCCACTGAGGTAGGTCATACGTCAAGTCACGTGATTTTCAACTGTCACTTTTGATAGATGTTATTAAACATAACATCTAAACATCGGCAAAAAGTAGTCTACATTGATGCTCTTGGGGTAAATTGCTTGCCTCTGGATCAAATGTTCGTGGGTTCAAGCCCAACCAAGGTTGACGGATTTTTCTTGAGCTATAAAAATCCGTAGCGCAACCTCCTTTGGGAAGGGAAGTAAAGATGTTGGTCCATGTCAATTGTGGCATGTAAAATAACCCTAGAAGGTATGTGAAAATATCTTTCCCGTCAAACTTGGTAGGGACTTTCACTCTTGCTCATTGAAATTCTCGTGTACTGATATAATCAGTCGGTTCAGGGGGTACACGTCAAATACCTCGAGTACAATAAATTTTAAAACTTTATTAATGTGGGCCGCAAAAAAAAAAAAATCTCTTTATTTCTCTCTCTAATTGGATCTACCTATGAACGTTGGTCTGTAATAGTCGCGTGTTATGACCAGTCTCATATACAAGGTTTTGACGAACTGGCATCCTGTTTTCACGGTTACCAGGTGACAAGAATGGTTGAGCCCAATTGTGTTTGAACTTTTCACTGTCACAAATCATGTTATGTTGCAGTGGAACCTGGTTTGTGACCGTCATCAACTGGCTAATGTCGCCCAGACGGTCTTCATGTTCGGGGTGCTAATGGGAAATGCCCTGTTTGGTATGGCCGCCGACAGGTAGCGCAGTGGTAGCTCTAAAATAATAACTATTGATATGTAGTTCTCAATAGTTTTGTTTGTAATAGCTACTACAGTAGCCCCATGGCTTCTTTGGTGCTGACTGACAGCTTTAAATAGTTACCAGACCAAATTACGTATCCCTACGCCGAATTAGATGATCTGCAAAAACATGTGTTTAGCAGCTGTCACTTATGGCGGTCAAAATGTAGAAGTCAGCTGTGAGCTATCAGTCAGCACCAAAGAAGCCATGGGGCTACTGTAGCTTGTAGTGTAGTGGAAGCTCTAACATATTAATTGTTATATTTATCTCAAATATGTTGTTTTAAATATATACCAATAAGTACAGTAGTGATAGCTCTATAATATATTTTTTTATTTAGCTCCGCGTCTTACTACCCGTTCGGGTTATATACTAGTAATAATAATTGATACATGTAGTTCAATAATCTATCTATGTTATTAATAAAACATTTATTGGACATAATCGAGGGATCAGAAGAAATAATAGTTAATTTAAAAATAACCTCATGAATTTTTAAATGTAGTGAAATATTTTATAAAATAAGGTTTCCATGTGATATTTAAATTCTTATTTTGGTAGGCCTACACATCAATTCTTTAAGGCGGTCCATCTTTACGAACTAAGAGTTATCCCGTTTGACTCTTAAAATGTCAAAATGTGGCACATTAAATATTTATATCAAATTAAAATACTTGGTTATTCATAAGAATAATATTGATTTTCAACCAAGTGGACTGATAATATTTCACCCTGGATGGTTTCCCCTTTTACCTCCACGCAAATGCGGGGATATTCCCTTCAAAGTCAAACTTTTTCATAATTATTCAATAATTGCAAAGGTGTGTATAGCCTACACTAAGCTCACGTACACAAATTAAAACTTAACATAATGGTTCCAGATTCGGCCGCAAGAAGCCGCTAGTGCTCGCTATATTGATTCAGTCTTTAGCGGGGGTCGCCTCAGCTTTCGTCCCTTGGTTCGAGGTCTTCCTCATCCTGAGGTTTATCGACGCGATGGCTACTGGAGGGACTATGATAACAAGTTTCGTGCTTTGTAAGTATTTATTACTGTTAGAAGGATATTATTTAACGTTCGTCTTCTAAAATCACAGCCTTCTAAGTGTTGATTAACCGTAATCTTAAAGTTTGAATGTATATGAAGTGTATCCAAATTTTCGTGGAGGTAGAGTGTAAAATCATTTGATAAAAACCACCTTCAGTACACCCAACTGGGATTCGAACCCCAAGCTCTTCGTCATCGTCAATTTATTATAGCTCTAGAGAGACGTCTTAGGCCATGATGCCACAAAAGTAGGTTATTAGATAATTATTATTATTATTATTATTAGCACCACGTCTTACTACCCGTTCGGGTTATACGCACTTACGCTAAAGTGTAATGGTAGGGTAATTGTGAGATGAGATGGAGGACCTACAGTTTAACGTGGAATCCGAACCACGGTGGAGGCCTGGCATTCCCCACATTCACAAGATGTCTTGTCAGAGGTGAAGGAAGGGTTTGGCAATCAGATAAATCTTTGCCGGGATCGAGGATTGAACCCCGGCCGCCAGCACAAAAGTCTGACACCTTACCCCTAGAGCGCCAGGTCACTTATTAGATAATTAATTACAATGCAAATATATACAAGGTGTACCATATGTGGACAAGAGAGAGACCAAAAAAAAGTTCAAAACGTCCGTATCAACGTGTATCCCATTTGACCTTGCATCCAAGTTACAGCCAAGTGGTTCCATTAAACTGTTTGTGTACCATTCTCGATATGACAATCGAAACCCGATTGTTTATTCAACACCCATTGCCAGCATTGAAATACTTCATCAACGTACACAAGAAGTCTGTCAACGAATCCACAAATACCGGCTGGTATTTTTTAAAAGAGTGCAGCAAAATGCAGTTTTGCATTCAGGCTGAAGGTGAATATTTCGAACACTTTCTTTAATGTTAAACAGATCATTACTGGTGCTATGTAGAACGGAAACAAGGTCAAATGGGCCACATGTTTACATGAACTATTTTAATTGTTGTTGTGTCTTCTGTCCATCACTGAAGTGGGGGCCATATTTTACGGTACAACAGTGGCGTGTCATGGAGTGTTGCAAGGGAAGCAAATCTTGTTAAAACTGTACCTGTGATATGTTCTCACACACTTGGGCCCTATTTGACCAAACATACATAGGCTCTGCTCTGCATTCCTCACATGGGAATGACTTCCCCTAGATAACTGACCAATGAATGTTCTACTGAGGGCTGTGAACAATTTACTGGTACAGTTTAAACTAACGTTGCCTACCCTGACAACAGTTCACGACACGCCACTGTGGTACATCCTGTACGTATATAAATAATACTAACAAGTATATTCTTTTAAAATACAAACAAGGCTTATATATAGTTCAATTTCCTTTTTTCCTTTAGCGCCGCGTCTTACTAACCGTTCGGGTTATACGCTTACATAATAATTACGCTAATGATTTTAGGTATTATAAAGGTCATATTGATAGGAAGTGTAACCACATTTGTGTGTAGGGAGAGTGGAAAACAATTTAGGAAAATCCCTCCTCAGTACGCCCGAACGAGATTCGAACTTCGATCTCCCCGCCATTGACAGTATATTCTACTGAAAGAATAACGCATTAGGTCACACGGTCACCGGAGCGGGTGTTGTTTCATTTAACAGCTTAATTATTTTAATGTCAATAAGAATTAAATATTAATTTTACAGTGCTAAGACCCGCCTTGGTGGCGTAGTTAGCTAACGCGCTAGTCGTGTTGAGTTCGACTACTGAGGACGGGGAGATCGAGGTTCGAATCTCGGTTGGGTGAACCGGGGGTGGTTTTTCCTAAATGGTTTTACACTCTCCCTCCACGCAAATGCGGGTTCACTTCCTCTAATTCAACCTTCACAATTCATAATCCATAAGAGTATTTAGTACTTAAACCATATAATCCAAACGGTTAGTAATATGCGGTACTAAATAATAATAATAATAATAATAATAATACAGCTCTAAGATAGTGTCAAGCAAATAACTTTCCAAATTTAATAATAGTTTACCCCAGGCACTTTAGTCATAACCAAACAACACGGTATATTACTACTATTCTTAGTTTATAAATATATAATTAATTCTGAAAATTTAAAAATTACATCTAGAGGCAGTAATCCTCACTAAAAGCATAAATAATAGCGTTGGCTATTTGATTCTAATATTATTGATATTATAAAAACCCACTTCAATGGGCGCGTGGTCTAAGGAACTATTCACGCAATAGACTAGACTTCCGAAGATGGGGAGCTCAGGGTTCGATTCCAGTCGGGTGTGTACTGAGGGTGGGTTTTTCCTAAATGGCTTACCACTCTCCCTCCACGGAAATGTGGTTGCACCTCCTCTAAATTCAGCCTTACTACAGTAGCCCCATGGATTATTTGGTGCTGACTGACAGTTCACAGCTGACTTCTGATAGTCAAAATTTAGGTATATACCTAAATGTTGACTGTCAGAAGTGACAGCTGCTAAACACATGTTTTTGCAGGTCATATGGTTCGGCGTAGGGATACATAATTTGGTCTGGTAACTTATATATATATATAATAAAAGGGATACTAAAAGTAGCCGCACTCTTAATTATTTGTAGATCACAGTTATTTATAACAGACCCTTGTCAGGAGCAATAACTGATCTCCTAATCATGCTGCAATCAGGTATATTAATAGTGGACCTAGACCCTTGTTACTATGACACTATTAGAAGCATTATTAGCTTGTATCTAAAGGAAGGTGCCAGGATATACAATGAAGAACTTCCGGTGGGAAAATGAGCCTGATCCGTATTGTCTCGTGTGACCTTGAGATGTGAGTAGTGCAAACGGAATGTTACGACTGAGAGGATAACAACTATGCGCTCCCCTCACCCTCACCCCCATATTTTCCCTGGAGAGTTATATTATCTAGTTTGGGATAGAAGGAAAGGTGAGAAAAAGCTAGTGTTTTTTCAGTTTTTATGGCAAAACATTTTTTTTGTTGCCAAAATACATCAAATATTTCTCTAGTATAGTACAGTAGACCCATGGCTTCTTTGGTGCTGACCGACAGCTGACTTCTGACAATCAACATTTAGGCATATAGCTAAATTTTGACTGTCAGAAGTGACAGCTGATAAACACATGTTTTATGAAGATCATATGGTTCGGCGTAGGGATACATAATTTGGTTTGGTAACTTTTAAAATCCGTCAATGGTCAGCTGTGAGCTGTCAGTCAGAACCAAAGAAGTAATGGGGCTACTGTATAAACATAGAGTTCCCAACAGTTCCTGAATATCTATCATGAGCATAGTGGCATTCTCTAACAAACTTTTTTAAATTAATAGAAAGAGTTGCCATTAAAATACAGAACACCTTTGACAAATATTAAAGAAGAAAATTAAATTCTATGTTTGAACTGGAGAATTTTTTTTTTTTTTTTTGACCCAAAAAAAATTTACTTTGCCATAAAAATTGTCAAAACACTTACTTTTTCTCGTGCCCCCTTCCATCTCTCCTTAAGCAACTCTGGTTGCGGGTGACCTGGCGGTCTAGGGGTTAAGGTGTCAGACTTTTGTGCTGGCTGCCGGGGTTCAATCCTCGGTCCCGGCACAGATGTATCTGATTACCAAACCCCTCCTTCACCTCTGACAAGACAACTTGTGAATGTGGGGAAAGCCAGGCCTCCACCGTGGTTCGGATTCCACGTTAAACTGTAGGTCCTCCATTTCATCTCACAATCACCCTACCATTACACTTTATCGTAAGTGCGTATAACCCGAACGGGTAGTAAGACGCGGTGCTAATAATAATAATAATAATAATACTCTGGTTGCCCAGGATACACCTATTTGAGAATGTCTACACGTCGTACCCGCAATGAGATCATGTGATGATAGTGAATATGAATATGTGGACACATGAGTGAGCTAAAACCTAAATTAACCCCAATTAACCAAAACCCTGTTGACCTTTGGAATCATTCCTCAGGGTGTCTACCATCTGGGAAAATCAGGTAAAACGGGAACTAGCCGATAATTTGAAGTGATCGGGGGAAAACGGGAATAAGTCGGGGATTCGGTAAATTACAACAAAAATCCCAGGAAAATGTTTTTTTACTCAAAATATTAAATATAATAATCAGTAAATATTAATGTTGTTAAAACTGTAGTTGTTGTTTGTTTGCAGCTGTGCAATATATTTTATAATTATCATTATTATTAGCACCGCGTCTTACTACCCGTTCGGGTTATACGCACTTACGCTAATGTGTAATGGTAGGGTGATTGTGAGATGAAATGGAGGACCTACAGTTTAACGTGGAATCCGAACCACGGTGGAGGCCTGGCATTATTTTATAATTTCTAGTAAACAATGTTAATGAAAAAAAATTAAAAGAATGTTTATTTAATTTTAAAACTTATTATTAATAAAAAAAGATTAGTATAAAAATAAGGTGAGAGGGGAGGATTTAGAAGGATGTGACATACTTTTTAGTCGGGAATTTCAGGAAATGATCAGGGGAAATCAGGGAAAAAGTCGGGAATTTCATTGGTCAAGTTGAGTAGACACCATGATTCCTCTACCGGGAAGATTACGCATAAGACCAGCCGGGAATCTAACTCGGGACTCCTAGGTTTCTGAGCCAGATTCACTGACCACCATACCACGTTAAGTTATGTGCGGAGAACGTGTCACTTGTTTTGAGAACAAATTACTAAGAGAAAAGGCAAGTCTAGGTAGAAATAATGCAATCCGCTGATAGAAAGTTTGAAAAGAATTTCCAAACAAGTTAATTGTTCTTCTTAAGTCAATAACCCTGAGGCTGATCGTTTTATCTCCGTCCGGCGATGTTCACGCACTCAACCTTTCGGCTGGTTAGTGCTGCCTACACCATCTGGTAGAAATCTCATGTACTAGGGAGTATAGAAAGTATATAGATTACCCGTTGCCTTCCGAACAGAATTTCTATAAGCGAGAGTGAAAGGTCCTACCAATTTTTCCTGGAAAGGTATTTTTACATAACTTCCAGGGTTCTTTTAAACGCCACCATCGATATGGGAACGACGACTTTACTTCCCATCCGAAGGAAGTTGTGCCATGGATTTTTATCACTCAAGAAAAATCCTTCAACCTCTTCAGGGCTTGAACCCACACACATCGAGTCCTAAGGAAAGCGCTTTACCCCAAAACCACCGAGGATGACATATTTTGATTACACTTTATAAAATGCTACTAGATTATTATTAACTAGTTGGATCACGCCTCAAACGCTGTGACCATTTTTGATCCGGCTGATAGTATGAGTATGGAGGGGTATAGGGGGATGGTGGGTGGAGGTATAGGTTCCAATCCTAACCTAACATACACCTGTCGTAGATAGTTTTCTACGTTACGTTTCTCCCTCTTGGCTAAACGTTGGTGTAATTAACGGCCATGTGACAAGAATTTGTATCACTCATAAAAATAACCAGCCCCGTAGTGTAGAGTTCAGTGCACCCGGCTACAAGCCTACGGGTCCCGGGTTAGATACCCGGCTGGTACCTTGGGTATTTTTCCAGTAAGAGGAATTACCACAACGGACACCAGGGTTTAGTTAGTCTTAAGTTAGGTTTAAGTGGTTCCAATGGTTCCACACCCTCAAACTCACCTTCACTATCATACTCACTATTACCATCATATCATCTCATCGGGACATGGAAAGAGCCTCCTCGGAAAGGATGTACGATTAATACATTCGGGCGTCCCCTGGGCAATGGCGCATTAGTACTGGCTAATATTTTTAATACTGGAGTACAAATGATGTAGCCGAGACGCGCAATACTTTAATTATATTATTTCTAAAATTAATTTAGTTAATAAACCTTGTGCTGAATTACTTGGTTCATAAAGTGCACGTCATATACGTCTAGTGCGACAAAAAAAAGTGTGGAAGTGTACTTAGATTTTTCTCTCTTCCAGTTCTAAAAGTTCTTAAAAGACACTACACCCTAATATATATATATATATGTAGTGTCTTTTAAGAACTTTTAGAACTGGAAGAGAGAAAAATCTAAGTACACTTCCACACTTTTTTTTTCCGCACTAGACGTATTTGACGTGCACTTTATGAACCAAGTAATTCAGCACAAGGTTTATTAACTAAATTAACTAAATATATATATATAGATATAATTTATTTTTTAATTTTAATTTTGACCTCCATTTTTCATTTATCGTCCTCGGTGGCCTTGGGATAAAATGCTTTCCTTAGTGCCCAACGTTCGTGGGCTTAAACTCAGCTGAGGTTGACGAATTTTTCTAGAACAATAAAAAGCCTTAGCACGACTTCCTTCAGAGAGGAAGTAAAACTTTCAGTCTCATGTCAGTTGTGACATTTAAAAGAACCTTGGAATATATGTGAATATACCTTTCCTGGAAAAACTGGGAGGCCCTTTCGTGCTCGCTCAAATAAATTCACTGTGGAAGGTAACAGGGACAACTATCACACTTTTTGAGCTCCTCTTGTAGATGGGATTTCTACCAAATTGTGCGGGCAGCTATAACCAGCTTAAGGGCTGATTGCATGCCCAGCTTGTAGTTTATTAATTGCATTTGTATTGAAATCACATTATAAATGAGAGTGGGTAGTAAGATTTATTAATGTTAAGTTGTTAAGTTGCAAGGTATGGCGACATCTCTCTATGTCTCTGTTTGAAAACCCAACGCAGCTTTGTAAACAGAAACACACCTGGAGGACTGCACCTTTTTTTTTTCTAAGAAGCTTCTAGAAGGAAAATGTCGCTAGATACACCTCTTCAGGGTACACGTCATTTCACTTTCCTTCCTGACGAGGAGCTAAATAGGTACAGTAGCCCCATGGCATCTTTGGTGCTGACTGACAGCTCACAGCTGACTTCTGACGGCTTTTAAAAGCTACCAGACCAGATTATTTATCCCTACGCCGAACCATATCATCTGCAAAAACATGTGTTTAGCAGCTGTCACTTCTGAGAGTCAAAATTTTAGGTATATACCTAAATGTTGACTGTCAGAAGTCAGCTGTGAGCTGTCAGTCAGCACCAAAGAAGCCACGGGGCTACTGTAGAGTCATTGAAATCTTAATCCGTGTTCTAAATCTCACGTGTCGGGAATTGTCGTGCATATGACGTATCAGTCGGGCTTTTAAATTAAAATCTACAACGTGTGAAATATCTAACAAAAAATTGTTCATCTACTTAAAATAAAAAACTATAAAACACCATAACTTTTAATTTCTAAAATAAACCATCATCCCTTTTTAATTTTTATAGTACAGGATAGCAAACTTGGATCCAATTCAATCATAATATCAAATGTCACCCTAATGGTGGCGAACAAACATTTATATATCAGGCTAGCTCTTTTAAACGTCACAAGTTAAAGATGGATATCAAATCAACTTTTGCAATGTTGTCTCCTTAAGAAAAAGAAGAAAGAACCCTGTCTTTTAGCATAACTTGTCCCGTTTCTCGGGTATGGTAAACCAGTAAAGGAATAAAACACTGCTTGCGAAAGTATGTTGAGTAAGTAATATAAAGTTGGCTTAGGTCCTTATAAGATTACTTCATTCACAGAGGGACTCCATGTTGCCTTGACCTTTTTGCCATACCATCATCGAAACATTGCATTCGTGACTAAGTGTGAAACAATGGATGTTAACAAACGCTTCGAAAATGTGTATGTGTGAGTGAAGGTACAGTACAATTATCATATAATGACCCTTTTAGAAAATACAAACATATCTTTTTATTTGGCGACTAACATTGATAAAACTGATTATTAGTGTTATTTTATGAATATTTATAAGAAACTATATCAAAAGTGTTAGTTGTATGTAACATAAACTGACGTATTAGTATGTGAACATATATAAAGTAACGTATATATGAGGCTCTTCCAAAGAAAATTAGACTATATAGAATGTAAAGATACAGGATGTAGTCAATATCCATGGGCTGAGGATTGTACACAGCTTGTTGAAATAGACTATACTGCCAATGATGGAGAGATCAAGGTTCAAATCCCAGTTGGCTGTACTTTGGGTGTTTTATTTCCTAAAGGATTTTTCACTTTCACCTAAAAAAAATTAGCTGTTTTACTACCCGTTTGGTTTTACGTTATGTACTAATTACGCTAGTGTGTTAGAGATGAAGAAGGTTAAATGTAGAATAAGTGTACTTGTATTTGCGTGAAATAAGGATGGGAAACCATTTAAGAAAAGCCACACTTAGTAAACCCGGTCAGGATTTGAACCAATATCTCTCCGTTATCGGCAGTCTAGTATATTACGAGAGTGACGCCTTATACCATTCAACCCCCGAAGTGGGTGATATAGTGATTGTGTTGTATTTATTGAAGGCATGGAGCTCGTGGGCGGTTGGTGGCGTCTCGTGTTCTCCATGATCTCCCACATCCCCTTCAGCTTGGGACACAGTCTGATGGCGGCCATCGCATACTACGCCAGGGACTGGAGGACCTTCCAACTGGCCGTGTCTCTACCGTCCATCGTGCTGTTATCCTACTGGTGGTGAGTTACTACGAGGTTATAGTACCTTCCAACTGGCCGTGTCTCTACCGTCCATCGTGCTGTTGTCCTACTGGTGGTGAGTTACTACGAGGGTATAGTTACCTTCCAACTGGCCGTGTCTCTACCGTCCATCGTGCTGTTGTCCTACTGGTGGTGAGTTACTACGAGGTTATAATACCTTCCAAATGGCCGTGTCTCTACCGTCCGTCGTGCTGTTGTCCTACTGGTGGTGAGTTACTACGAGGTTATAATACCTTCCAACTGGCCGTGTCTCTACCGTCCATCGTGCGGTTGTCCTACTGGTGGTGAGTTACTACGAGGGTATAGTCCTTTAAGTTTTAATATTTAATTAAATCTAAGAAAACTAATTCGTGGGAACATGATCGTGGCTGTGATAAACAGTTATCATCCATTTCAGGACAATACCAGAATCTCCCCGATGGCTGCTGACGGCCGGCCGGGAGACAGAGGCCATCGCAACCCTTGAGCGGGCTGCCAAGGTCAATAAGAGAGATGTGGCTCAGGTGGTCCCCGCGGTCAAGACCTTCATCAACCAGAAGGTGAGCCTTCTTGTCCTTACCCTTACGCACGTGTGTTTCCACTTAGATCAGATTGAATTGAAATCACACGTAGATCACTAATGGCTCGTGGGGAGGGACCATAACTTCATCGAACATTGTTCTTATTGAAGGTCGCTTTGACTGATCTTGGAGAGATCTCAGATCTCAGTCTGCAAATTCATAGAGCGTTGCCTACTTTGAACACCCTCCCACCTTTTCGCCTAGTTTATCTGACATTGCTGCCCAACTAATAGGAATGAAAAGGGGTGAAAATACAACTTGACGGAGAAGTTATCCTATTTACACCAAGCGGCCAGGAATGCACGATCCATTTATTCAACCAATTACATAATCTATAGCATTAGGAATACTAAGTTTCATTGATGCACTTAAATATTTACGCCACTTATCCCTATCTTGAGTTATTTTTATCAAGTTTACCTCATTACACCCTTTCACTACCTTGAGTTAGTTCAACCAAGTTTATCTCAGTATACCTAATCACTGTTTTGAGATATTTCTATCAAGTTTACCTAATTATGCCCCGTTGAATGTTGAATTTAGAATAAGTGTACCTAAATTTGCACGGGGAGACTGAAGAACCACTTATTATAAGCCACCGTCAAGACACCTAACTGGGCTTCAAATCCTTATCTTCCTGTCATGGAAATTCTAGTCTATTACGAGAATAACGTCCCCAATAGGGTCCCCAACCCTATGTCCGCGGGTACCATCGCACCCACCGAGCCTTTTGCACCTGCCCGCCACTTTTTGATCACAGCTGAGATATCTCCAGGTATGCTGTTCTCAAGAAGTTGGTGATTGAACCCCTTCCCTCTTTCCAATCCCTCCCTCTCATTCCTCTTTCTTCGCCGGCTCATTTTCAAAGTGTACTTTATTTCTCGGAACTATCATTATACTCACTAATATCATGCTAATACTTCCTATTTCCTTTGTAAATATCTTGACATGTGTCAACCCAGCTTTGTGGCCTGAATAAACACAGAACAAATATATATTTTTTAAATGTACCTAAGCACCAAAATGGTGGTGAGTAGTTAAATTATTTCCTTGTTTATTTATTTTGGTCTTGTTAAAATTGTAAATAAAGCAGTATTTTTTTATTTATTGACATTGACTTTTGGTTTGTGAAAATTGTTTAAATTGCTTAAACTGGCTTTAGACTAACTTTACGTGAGTACCACTTGCGTTATTTTATATGCTAATTTAATATATATATAGTGTGTGTGTGTGTGTGTGTGTGTGTGTGTGTGTGTGCTATTTGTATCATGAATTATGTTCGGCTATAAATTTGCCTTGAAAAAGTAATTGGTGCCCGCCGCACTATCGTTAGTTTTGAATGTGCTCTAAGGTACAAAAAGGCTGAGGACCTCTGCCTTGGATAATGCAACCAGATAAGAGGGTTTAAACTTAAGTTCGCACATATTTACAAGAATAGTATTTTCACCCTAAACTAGAGTATTTAATAAGTTTTAAAATAAAACACAACGCTAAAATACGACTATAGATCACTAACCACACTGTTACCAAATTGATTGAAGCCTATATCTGTGACGTCAGTGATTGGAACGTCAAGTTTTGTCTCGCAGGAAAAACGTGACTCGCAAGACACCAATAAGAAAGCCAACATCCTTGACCTTTTCCGTACGCCGAACCTGCGGCTGACGACTCTGTGCCTGTACTTCAACTGGTTGGTCTGTGGTTTCTGCTTCTACGGACTTGCGCAGTACATGGGTCATCTCGGAGGGGACATTTTCGTTAACATTGCGGTATCGGGTGAGGACTGACGTCGAGGGGGAAGAAGAAGGTGGCAATGGCAGCCCATGTACAGTAGCCCCATGGCTTCTTTGAAGGTGCTGACTGACAAATCACAGCTGACTTCTGACAGTCAACATTTAGGTATAATACCTAAATTTTGACCGTCAGAAGTGACAACTGCTAAGCACATGTTTTTGCAGATAATATGGTTCGGAGTAGGGATACATAATTTGGTCTGGCAACTTTTCAAAGCTTTTAGCTCTCGGCTGTGATCTGTCAGTCAGCACCAAAGAAGCCATGGGGCTACTGTATATGAGCATATGTGCACGTGAGCATCCAATATTTCGATTAAAATGATGATAGACTATTTTAGTTTTAAATAATTAATCAGCTTATATCAATCTATATAATAGTTAAATACCCTAAGCAATTACGTTACCGTTTGTATGGTGTGATATTTGGCAACTGTATTGTGTTCGAGAGCTGGAGATAAGCTTTTGTTAGCAGCTTGGAAACATGGTCTGTGCGTTGGAAAAATTTGTTCCAGTTGAAGTGCTGATGCATTTGCGCACTACAGAAAACTTATTGTGGGAACCTGGGGAATATGTACATTCGCTGCTGTGAATATTTTAGTGTTTTGAGTAGGTCATATATTCCTTATCTCATTTGATTACACATACACACTTACTGAATATTCTTTATCATAATTTTGATTTTGTTAACCATAGCTTTTTACATCATGAGACGTCATTTTGAGAGGAGAGGGGGGCAGAGGTAAGGGTGGAATGTGTCTATGGTTGTTCAAAGTACATAGTATTAACACACTCGTACATACTTTCTCATATTTTAGCTTGGAAAAATAAATTTAAAGTCGGCTATCAGTAAGATACCTTTTAATAATTTTTCTTCAGACATACATTTTTTAACAACATCGTTTCAAAAATAATCATCAAAAAAATCAGCTATTAGTTATATACTGTTTGATTTCATAGCAAGATGCAAACTCATGGTTAGGTATTACCAGGTAACATACAAATTGAAAATTTGAAGGTGTCTGCCTTATCTGATAGGTCTTAATTGATCACTCATATGTATATGACGATTTCCTCACGTCCATTACAGACTCTGCCTTAAAATATGAGTGAAAAATGACCCTATGAAGGAAATGACTTATGAATAGCTCAGTGGTTAGAGTATTGGCTTACTATGCTAAATGTCCTGGGTTTGATTCCCTTCCCCAGGTGTATTTTTTAAATTTAAGAATATAAAAATGTCAAGGTTGAAAGAAATACCTCTAACTGTTTCAACTGCAGCACCCAGGTATAAATATACAAACAGATAGACGGACAAAAGTATAAGCCACACCATATTTTAAGTTCGAAGGTACCTAAAACGTCAAGATCCATCATAATTTCAAATCCTAAAATTTTCAAGAATGCGATATTTTTCCAATCTGAAAAAGTAAAACATATCCAAACTAATTTAATAAACTCCCCATTACGCTCATCATCACCATTGATCTGCTTACGAATGCTGACAAGCAGGTTTTACACTTCGTTTACCCTGAAAGGTAACATGCTTGCCTTGCATAATGCCACTATGGTGTAGCTTAGAAGCAGAGCCTGGAGTTTTATTACATGCAATCCTTTTACTTTCTCTCGACACTTAGGAGAGAGAAGCATTGTGATTTCGGAAAAATCAAACTGGAAATTTTGATAAATGTCCCCCTGAAGACTCCCTGAAACAAAAAGAGTAGTTTTTGCGATGCCATGTATCTGTTTGTCAGTATCTCAGCCTAAAACCAAAACCATTTTACAGTTTGGGCTAAAATTGTTAGTTAAGATATTCATAAAGTTTCCCCAAGGGGTTTTTGGAATTTGATATCCAACTCCTAAAATTAAGGGTAATTTTCTGAAGAGCAAAAAGAAATCAATTTTCTCAAAATACGCTTAAATGACTAATAAACATTAAAAACAAAATGAACAGTCTCATTTTCCAATAAAAATGACTTTAAGATTACTCTACACAAGAAGAAATTTCTGATCAAATCATCAAAAATATTTTAGATACGAAATTATTAACAGTGTAAAGTGTAGTAAAGCTTATTAACTCAGGGACGGTTGCAATGGTGACGTCAATAAGATTCGGAGAAGCTCTTCGGCAGGACTCGGGTGTTATCGGAGACGTTCGGTTTGCACTACACATTGTTCTTATTATATTATTAGATATGGAAAAAAATTATTTGAAATATTATTTTATAAAACCAATATCTTGTGATGATTGTTATGTTCTTTGGCAGACAGAGATGTTCCTCTTTTCTCAATGTTTCTGTAACATAGCCTATTATTTCATTTAGGTTATTTAAAGGATTGTCTCAACAACATTGTATGTATAATCTCGTTTGACAAATTTTATGAGCTTTTAGTAAATGTCTCTATTTTAAAATAAAATAGAAGTATGTGCCGTCCACCATATTGTTTATTTCCTTGTATCCTTATTCCTTACTGTTTTTTTAGGTCTAATTGAGATGCCCGGGTGCGTGGTGTGCATATATTTCATGGGGAGGTTCGGTAGGAGGAACACGATGATTTCATCACAGATGTTGGCAGCAACCGCCTGTCTTCTCATCGCTGTGGTTCCCCAAGGTGAGACGAGCTGAGAGTGAATTCTAGTGGTATTTATCTGTCAGTCACAGGTTTTCTGTTACAACAAGGAACGATCCCACGGATCCGGACAACTGGGCGACGCTAGCTGGACGCGGACAACTGGGCGCCAAAATTAATTCCACTTTTTTCCTTTTAAATTTGTTTCCCCTTTTTTTCTAGCATAATCCAATGCACTTTTTTTCTTTTTTAACTAAAAAGTTATGAGTAAAAGCAAAAGATGCACTCTTTGATTATGCGCAACATAATATTTTATTTGCATGTTCTTTGTCTTGAATTAATGCATTGTAATAGCTAAGTTAGGTTAGGTTAGGTTAATTTTATAAATATGAATTAATTAAGTTTCCGCTACTAAGATTTTTTTTAAACAACTACAAAAATGAATATTTACGTTATTGAAAAATATATGATATTGCGCTGAAAAATATGATTAGTTAAAAAAAAGTTCAATTTTAGTTTTTACACATAACGATTTAATTTTAATTGAAGAATATATGAAAAAATTGTGCATTTTTTATATTTAAAAAAATGCATTGCATTATACTAGAAAAAAGTTAATTATAAAATAAAAGAAAAAGTGTTTTTAACGCCCAGTTGTCCTGGCGCCCAGTTCGCACACGCCCAGTTGGCCACGCCCGGTTTGCGGCGCCCAGATGGTGGCACCCAGTTGTCCTAGATTAACGATCATAGACTGTGGAATGTTGGCATCCGCTTCTGTGGCTGGCTGATCTAAGGCGTCACTCTCGTGATAGACTGGCCATCTGATGATAGAGAGATTGGGGTTTGAATCCCGGTCGGGTGCACTGGGAGTGTTTTTTTCCTAAATGGTTTCCCACCCTTCTTCCACGAAAATGTGGGTAGATTACTTCTAAAATGCTTCCTTTCTCATCTCTATCCCATTATGGTAACTATCATATAACCTGACCAAGTAGTAAGATACGGTGATAAATAAAATGGTGGCATCAATTTGAACAGTGACGTGGAGTGGAGTGTTGCCAATGTAAGCAGAGTTTGTTCAAACCGTAACTGTGATGCATTATCATCTCCCAGTAATATATTCATTGAACAGGCAACGACGAATATACATTCCCATGTGAGGTGTGTGTACTAGAACTTGTGTTTGATTCGTCAAATAACAAGCAAGTAGGGGAGGACCAATCACAGATACAGCTTTAACAAGATCTGTTAACCCGCATCGGTGGTCGAATGCTCTTATGAATCATACTACCAATAGATTGAACTAACGAGGCAGGGGGGATCATGGTTCTAATCTTTATTGGGTGTACTGTGGGAGTTTTTATCCCTAAATGTATTCCCCCGCTCTCTCTCTCTACATACAAATGAATGTACAATTCATCTACATTTAACCTTTCTCATTCTTAACACATTATCACAATTAGTAAATTTGTTTTAACACGAACAAGTACCGAGACGTGTTGCTAAATAAAAATAAACAATCCATGTTTTCTCTGTCAACACTCCACGACACGACACTGTATATTTCCCAAGTTTAGCGAGACATGTACGGGGGGAACGTGTGATTTCAGGAGAGGGGAAGCCCGAGTGGCCCAAGGTGATGTTGGCAGGACTGGGTATCGTGGGGATGTCCTTCTCGTTCCCCACTGTGTACCTCTACTCCGGGGAGCTGTTCCCCACCGTCGTGAGAAACGTCGGCGTCGGCTCTGCGTCCATGTGCGCGCGCATCGGGTCCATGGTGGCTCCCTTCGTGTCGTCCTTGGTAAGATCCTGCTCCTTATAACTAGAGATAGACCTGTCATGAAACCTGTTTCAGCGGCCGAACGGTCTGAGGCAGGGATGTGCACTCTTACCTTCAGGAGGGCCGGGGCGCCTCCACAGGACGGTTCCTGGGCAATGTGACGGACATTGGGGTCCGGCATAGCTAAGAACCCGACAAGGTCATCTGTGTGTGAGCAGAGGGGCCTCCACAGGACGGCCCCTGGGCAAAGTGACGGACATTGGGGTCTGGCATAGCTAAGAACCCGATAAGGTCATCTGTGTGTGAGGAGTGGGGCCTCTCGACATACACTAAGTGGTTGGTAGTGCGTACTCGTGTAGCGGGGATAGCTGGTCAGGACACCTCCTCGAGGTCCACGCTGGGACACTCCGGACAGCTGGTCTCACAAAGAAAGTGCTGAGGGGGTCGAAGTAAAGGGGATCTTCGAGAAATAAACTGGGAGCTTAAATTGAAAGTTTGAAGAAACGGCTGTTTGGAGGCTGAGATCCTGACTTCCTCGTGATGGGCGATCACTAGGAGGAGCCAACTCCTCCCTCCATCCAGTCCCAGTGGAGGTTGTTTTTTTTTCTCTCAAGTAACTCAAGGCAGGCTGGAATAGAAGGGCTGGTACTGTTTTTTTTAGGGTGCCTTAGTACCCGAAATGGCACTCGTGGACCTTGGTCTTTCTCCGGCTAAAAGGTTCCGGTCCCGATGGGTATCAGTGGTTGCACTGGTAGGGGCCTCTGAGCCTAGGGATAGTGTAGNGTTGAACGCGTCCCCCTTTCTCTTACCCATTTCGGGTGGGGGGCCCGGGGCGCGGGGAGAGTTTGGAGAAAAAACCCTTCGGGGGGGGGGGGGAGGTCTATTCAGAGATTTAATGGGTGTGCATGGTCAAATTCTGTTAATCATTGATTTTTCTTCAAAATTACTTTGACAAAAAAAATTATAAACACACATTATAGACTGACATGAACAAGTTTAAATGCATTGAGAATGTATAACATTCATAAATACCTCATCGTCTTAGTAGGTTTTTAAAGTAAGTCAAAAGATTTATATGATGAGGTTGGAGTTGAGTGAAACTGTGAGAAGGTGATTCTCAAGAGATAAGACACACGATCATCAGTAATCGGTTTATAAGATCACTTTTCACAAGTTTCATGATCGAAAACACTTATTCGCGTGAATATGAGGATGCAAACATTTACACATATTTCTGAACATGATGTATCCAGTTTGTAAATGTTGATTTTGGCATGGCTTTATATAAAACCGGTTCCGTCGTGTTTAAAAAGACCTGTTTAAACACGCAAAAAATTTACACTTTTTCATCCAGCAGGGTGGATTTAGGACCATTAAGATATCAAGGTAAAAAAAAAAGTATAGAGGTTGCAATGTGTGTCAAGACCAGTATATATACGTAATGAACTTAGGGTTAGTTATGACAAATGACGTCGCGGCGCTACTTGAAGTCAAAGTTGGCACTATATACGCCTGTGGGGTTAGGCAACTCATCAATCTTCAGTGCGTAGCAAGTGGAGTGTGGTGTGGATTCTGACTAGTAACATGAACTAATCTGTGTGTATGCACCTAGGGGGTAGGCAACTCATCAAACTTCAGAACACAACAAGTGGATTGTGGTGTGGATTCTGACTAGCAACAGGAACTAGTCTGATATGGTGTGTATGCACCTAGGGGGTAGGCAACTCATCAATCTTCAGAACATAACAAGTGGATTGTGGTGTGGATTCTGACTAGTAACATGAACTAATCTGTGTGTATGCACCTAGGGGGTAGGCAACTCATCAATCTTCAGAACATAACAAGTGGATTGTGGTGTGGATTCTGACTAGTAACATGAACTAATCTGTGTGTATGCACCTAGGGGGTAGGCAACTCATCAATCTTCAGAACACAACAAGTGGATTGTGGTGTGGATTCTGACTAGCAACAGGAACTAGTCTGATATGGTGTGTATGCACCTAGGGGGTAGGCAACTCATCAATCTTCAGAACATAACAAGTGGATTGTGGTGTGGATTCTGACTAGTAACATGAACTAATCTGTGTGTATGCACCTAGGGGGTAGGCAACTCATCAATCTTCAGAACACAACAAGTGGATTGTGGTGTGGATTCTGACTAGCAACAGGAACTAGTCTGATATGGTGTGTATGCACCTAGGGGGTAGGCAACTCATCAATCTTCAGAACATAACAAGTGGATTGTGGTGTGGATTCTGACTAGTAACATGAACTAATCTGTGTGTATGCACCTAGGGGGTAGGCAACTCATCAAACTTCAGAACATAACAAGTGGATTGTGGTGTGGATTCTGACTAGCAACAGGAACTAGTCTGATATGGTGTGTATGCACCTAGGGGGTAGGCAACTCATCAATCTTCAGTGCGTAGCAAGTGGAGTGTGGTGTAGATTATGACAAGTAACTGGTATTGAATTGCCTGACAGTAGATCCCAATAAGGAATTACTGTATATTTCAAGGAAACTGTTGTTGGCCATGACAAGGGCCAATATTGATAGTGCTTAGGCATATCGACTGAGGAAGTGAATTCACGTCTTGTTATTGGGAGCTTAGCACTGGACAGGACCGGAGTGGACCGTCTGTATGAAGAGAGATATCTATATCCAACTTTGAGGTTTCGTTGCACCGCCATTTGGTGACTGTGACCCAAAGTTTATTTCATGGAGATACTTGTCTTGTCACCTCCTACAACCGGTATAACCTTTTACCTGGAGATCTGAATAACCCTGTAGACAGAATTCTATGTGAAGGAGACATGTTCAATACCCATACCACACTTTAACATAAGTATTTTTTTAACCCTTATTTAGGCTGCGTGCACCCTCATTCATAAATAATTTCCAATTTGCATAAGAAGAACTTTATCTGAAAGCTGAAAAATTTAATAGATCTACTTTCACGTATTAATACGCCAGTCCGTTTGATCTGCTTCTATCACTTTTTATATAAAAGATTAATACGTCTTATAAAATAACTGTAATAGAATAATAAAATCTTAACAATTTTTGCTGCAAAAACAATTGTTTGTATTTCATAAAAGCCCCTAAACTATTAAAATTGGCATCTATTTTTATCTTTCAGTAATTATCTGTAAGTGAACTTCATTTCTTCTTGCCCTCTGTTGGTCCTCTCTTGTATAACACAGAAACACGGTTTAACGTTGAGGTTAAATGAAACGCAGAGTTAGGTAATCATTTTTTCAGCTTTATAGCAAAAAATAAACTTGAAAAATATTACCCAAAATATTTTAATCGATAGATACGTTTATTTAAGTTATATACAAATATTAATAGGCACACTCATTGTATATTTATTACTGAAGAGAATAAGTGGTTTTCAAATCCCTCGACTCCATTGACAGATATTCAAGAACTGTTGACATTACTATGGATAGAAGATTAAACTAAATCTCTCCACTGAAGCAATAACTTATTTAAGATGGATTATATAGTCAAGTTGTTATAGACGTTAAGAGCGGCTATAGTTGCGTCTAGATATCATATTCTTTATTTTGAAAAATGACACCTGGACATGGTTGCGATTCCCGTGTCCAAGTGTCATTTTTCAAATTAAATAATATAATGTTGGATTTATTTTATTACAAATAAGCACCTAATTGCACGTTTTCTCCTATCCTAACTTATACAAAGTTGTTCTCTTCTGTCAATCAGAACCACTTCAGCTACTACATCCCACCTCTGCTGTTTGGTCTGTCGCCTCTAGCGGCCGCTCTGTTGACCTTCTTACTGCCAGAAACAGCCGACAGAGACCTTCCAGATACTTTGGAGGAGGGGGAGAACTTCAGGTTGGTGTTGTTGTGGATTCACACGTTCGCCGAAAAAAACAAGTGCAGAACAGAGGTAGGGTCACGTGACAAGCTCTAAGCTAATCACAAGATTTCAGGCCTCATTGGTGCGAGCTGATCTGCCAAAATTCAACTCATCTCTACTTCATATGCTCTGTCTGAGATGTTCGGCACAGGAGAACCAATCAATGATCAAATATCTTGAATCAGTGCGCATGTGCATTTGACAATTCATACATTCTACAGCCAGATGCAAGCAGACAGCTTTGTCGGCCATTGTTAGGAGTTGAAATAACCCGTTAATGTAAAGCGTGTGTATCAATGTATTGGATTGTGCCACGAGACGGACGTATAATTTGAAAACATCCATCGGGAGGATGATCTAAAATACATATTTTATCCACTAGAAAAAATGTTGATAGTCAGCTTCTTTAAATTAGCGTTGCAATGCATCCTGGGTTAACATACAGCGTGTGAATTTCTGCACCATTCAATCAGATTCTGCTTTCTATTTGCGGCGAATGTGTGAATCAAGCGTTAGTCTTAAACTACGGTAAAACAAGTGGTAAACGTTGTTTGAGAGAGAATCACAGAAAACAACAACAAAATATCGCTGCCCATAGACAAGATGGAAGCGTGAAATGTGATTTGAATCAGTTGTGAAATGTCGCTACATCTGTCTAAATACGTAGGTAAAAAACTATATAAATAAATGTGTTCAAAAAATTGTCTAATACCATCCACATTTCAAAATATAGAATTATAAAAGTTTTTCAAACAATCAAATGACAAACATTTAAAATAAGTCAGTAGGTGACCTGATGGTCTAGGGGTAAGGTGTCGGACTTCTGTGCTGGAGGTCCGGGATTCAATCCTTGGTCCCGGCACAGATTTGTCTGATTGCCAAACCCTTCCTTCACCTCTGACAAGACGTGTATTAATCATAACTTCTGAATGTGGGGAATGCCAGTCCTCCACTGTGGTTCGGATCCCACGTTAAACTGTAGGTCCTCCATTTCATCTCACAATCACCCTACCATAAGACTTTAGCCTAAGGGCGTATAACCTGAACGGGTAGTAAGGCGCGGTGCTAACAATAATAAAAGGAGTAATTTTACATTGAACTTTCTTTTAGTAATGCGTTCCCGTTCAGGTTAGACACGTATGCACTAATTTATGCTAATAGTTTTAGGGATTAGGTAGGTTATATTTAATTGAAATGCACTCGTATTTGCATGAAGGGGGAGTGTAAAACCATTATGAAAAACACTCTCAATACACCCAACCAATATTCTCGTCATCAGCAGTCTGGTCTATTGCGAGAGTAGCGCCTTAGACCATTTCCCGATAGTAGCCATGCAGTTCCCTCAGAGATTATATTCGGTGTAGTAATGCTACTATGGTTGTAAATAAATCAACTTTTTTAAGTAATTACATGGTATATGCTATCTAAGTAATACAAACAAATAAAGGTAGAGATATGAACTTAGTCTAAGCGCTTGATATTATTTAAATTATAATATTTATCCCCAGTTTTTCCAAAATCCAATCTCCATCGTCTGATCTAGATAAATTATTCACTCACTATTAAATTCGACTCTGTTACATATAATTTCAGATAACCATTACAAATCTGGGGGGTTGGTAACGGCCTTTTTTGAACAGGCCTACCAATTTAGATACTATATAATTCGTACTAATCGAATTATTGTTTATTTCTTCTCACTCTCTATTCTGGGAGGATTGGAACGCTTAGATTAGATTCTCTACTTTCCAGCTTTTAGTAAACAAATATAAAACTTTAAGTCATTGAATTGTTTTGACATTTTTATTTTCCCCGAAACTACCCTTTAAAATAAATAACATAAGTTTAAGACACGCTGTTATTATTATTATTTAGGTGAGAATGACTTACTTTAACTAATTGTGACTAAATTATAAATACCTATTTTTTACAGGGAAAAGAAGCAAATACCTGCTGAAATTCTTAACACCTCAAAGGGCAGAAGCAATAATGGATTTACCGCTGAAGATAGTTCTTTGTGATTCGAAATTCTCGATAGTTTTAAATTAAGCTAGAACATTTTATAAAACTGGGAGGGATGTTGAAAAAATATGTAGGCCTATAAGATTCTGTGAATCGATTATTTAATTTGTAAATATGTATAAATATCGAGGATAGTTTTACATGTGTGGCGATCTTAAGGGTGTATCTATGGCTCTAGTACAGTAGCCACCTTGACTTATTTGGTGCTGACTGACAGCTGACGGCTTTGAAACGTTACCAGACCAAATTATGTGTCCTTACACCGAGCCATATGATCTGCAAAAACATGTGTTTAGCAGCTGTCACTTCTGAGGGTCAAAATTTAGGTATATACCTAAATGTTGGCTGTCAGAAGTCAGCTGTTTGCTGTCAGTCAGCACCAAAGAAGCCATGGGGCTACTGTATTTTACGAAGCGAAGCGTCCAGTAACGTGTGAGGTCCATTGTACCAGGGGCTGGGGAATTATTCTTCTAGCAATGTGTTGTAGTGCATCGGGTGACCTGGCGGTCTAGGGGTAAGGTGTCAGACTTCTATGCTGGCGGCCGGGGTTCAATCCCCGGTCCCGGCAAAGATTTATCTGATTACCAAACCCTTCCTTCACCTCTGACAAGACATCTTGTGAATGTGAGGAATGCCAGGCCTCCACCGTGGTTCGGATTACACGTTAAACTGTAGGTCCTCCATTTCATCTCACAATCACCCTACCATTACACATTAGCGTAAGTGCGTATAACCCGAACGGGTAGTAAGACGCGGTGCTAATAATAATAATAATTGTAGTGCATCTTCGAGTAACGTGAAAGTTGGATCTTGTGCCTTTTATTTAATCAACTCATACGCATTCTATTATTTTTAATTAACTCACGTTTTTAGATTTTTTAAACCCCACTCAGATTTTACAATCGTATTTATCATTATCGTGTGCTATAAAGTAAAACTCTTAAAAAAAGTATATATATATATATATAGAGAGAGAGAGAGAGAGAGGAAGTGCTGGTAATATGGAATACTATTTACTTTTTCGATAATATCAAAGTGTATTTTCATATTTTGTCATTGAGTTTCATATTAAACTTATAATTAATGTTTTTTAACTATTTTTAATGTTTAAAGTAAAATTAATAACTTTGACTGCCCTGTAGGAGCACTTAAAAGAGACGTGGAACAAACGATGGCAATATGGAATACAACACATTTTATATATAAAAAAAATTATATTTACTAACACTAACAAATGTTCATAATAAAGTGTTAAAAAAAAAGAAAATATTATGTATAAAACAATAAAATACTAATAGTAATGAATCATTGAAATAATACATTTTAATAAAAAATAACTTGTTTAAAAATCAGTATTAATAATGAATTGTTAAATATAATGGATTAAAATATTGTGTCAGGTTATATTATTCTCTTAATAGATTTATTAGGTGTTAGGGAAAATGTTTAAGCTTACGTTGACAAAATAAATCCCTTGCCAAATACTTGAAAGATGTGTAAGCATTATGGAATAGTAGTATTCCTTATTGCCCGACTCATTAGTTTGGAAAACAATATTTTTGGTAGGTTATAGTAAAATTACAGTAAAATAATCTTTTAACTAAAAGAGCGAGCCTTAGCCTGATGATTTGATTAGAATTAATAAGAACAGTAGAGTAAATACGTATAGCATGATAAACACTAGCTTACAAAAGTGTTTGTGACAGACAAAACAAACAATCCTCTCTCACAAAACAATCAGTTGATGTATCGAAGTGAGGGCGTCACTAACTGTTCGAAATTGTTTTCTGTAATAGTTGAAATAGTTAACGATAAATTGTGATACATAAAATAATGAGAAACAATGGTATTGCTATGCTATTCCGTAATACCCGCATGTAAGTTGCCTTATATTATGATATTAAGCTTAAGGACAAGCTGGTGTACTTCAATGGCCAAATACACATATTTTATTTACTACGCTTGTTTTATTTCTCCCAAATATGAAAATTGCTGTTAAAATTATGTATGCACTACACATACGCTCAGTCAATACAATTGAAGGTGTTACCTATGATTGCTATTTCCTTATATATTTCTATCTAAGTTTTGTTTCTTACTGTATATATTATCAAATCACTTAGCTTATGATAAGTTGGTAGGATAAATTTAAAAAAATAATAGATATACATTTTTTTATATTTAATCAGAAGAAACTGGTTATAAACAGACAACGTTAAGATGTTGAATTACTTTTATCGTGTATTGTATTTGAAAGATACAGGGGGAAAGGGGGAGGGGGAAAGTCACATTGTACATATTTTCCAGTACAACCACATCTCAACCACCATTAGTACCCAAACCAATCATCATCATCATTATGAAAAGTTTCCAGTCACTGGCAAATAAATAATTTTGACATGTCATTTATTTTGTGCTAATAATATATTTCAATATTTTAATGTTTTTCATAAAATTTTTTCCAAACTAATATAGAAGGTCCCTAATCGAAGGGCGTGGGTAGCCTGGTATTACGTGGAGTCCTACAGTCCGCGCTTATAAATTAACGCAACCTTTGTTTTTGATAAACCGGAAATAGGCCTACTACATATCAGCAGACGGTACCGTTGACTTCTGACAGAAAAATAAATACTGATTTTCTATTGACAATAATTTCTGAGGTAAAATGAAAAAATTACTAATATTTAATAATTAACTAAATGCGATGCGAGTAAAACGCAAAAAAGTTTTTAGTAATAAAATAACCCGCCTCGGTGGTGTAGTTGGCTAACGCGCCTGTCGTGTTGAGCTTGACTGCTGAGGGCGGGGAGATCGAGGTTCGAATCTCGGTCGGGTGAACTGGGGGTGGTTTTTCCTAAATGGGTTTCCACTCTCCCTCCACGCAAATGCGGGTTCACTTCCTCTAATTCAACCTTCCCAATTCCTAATCCATTAGCGTAATTAGTACTTAAAGAGTATAACCCGAACGGGTAGTAAGACGTGGTGCTAAATATCATTATTAATAATAAAATAATTTTTTACTATACTAATACTGTAGGTATTTTATCTGCAGACAGCGGACTACATAAAATGCAGTTACACTGGAACAGTCTATAATTATATAATATCTAGTATTATTATATAATTATCTATTCATTTACAGTACTATAATCCACTCAGTATATAATAGACTGTATAGTTTAATAGCTACTACAGTATTAATAATGACTAATACGTTAGTGATAAAACTCACGGTACTCATGATGATTGCTAAACATTTGCAAAAAAAAAGTGTTTCTAAATGAAATCATCCATGTATAATGAATATTATGTAATATTTATAATCATTCATTGGGGGAACTAACTTGTAAGGGCCCCACGTTCTACTAGGCACAGGGCCCCCAAAAGTGTTAATCCGGGCCCTGGCCATACCACCTTATTCGTGTCTTCTCTATCCTGTCCTGGATTGGCTTCTTCATTTACTATTCTTCTTATTCCCTCATTTCTCATCCTGTCAAATTTTATCACGCCGATCCTTATTGTCAAGAATCTCATTTCATTCGCCCGCATTCTGCTTTTATCCTGTTCTTTCATCACCCACGTTGCTGCAGCGTACGTCAATATTGGCAGGTAATAGGCATTGTTGATCACTCCCATGCACCCCAGCCAACACTTTTTTTTTTAGTTAATAGGTGACCTGGTGGTCTAGGGGTAAGGTGTCAGACTTCTATGCTGGCGTCCGGGGTTCAATCCTCGGTCCCGGCAAAGATTTATCTGATTACCAAACCCTTCCTTCACCTCTGACAATACATATTGTGAATGTGAGGAATGCCAGGCCTCCACCGTGGTTCGGATCCCACGTTAAACTCTAGGTCCTCCATTTCATCTTGTAATCCAAGCTCTAGAATTAGAGGGATTCAATACAAATAAAATAAATTTAATGTTACCAAAAATTTTAGAAAATAGGAGTGCGAAGTGTAAAACAATATTATATTTTTGTTATGAAATATAGCAGGGTACACAACCCATCTCCAACGCACGCCACTCACTCCTAGAAGGAGGGTAATCTCACTGTTCTCCTTCAGAAATCAATTTAGTTTTAATACGACGAGTTCGAAGGCTAAGTTAAAAAGGGCATTAAAATTATACATATCTAAACCTAAGGATAAATGGCATAACTAGAATAGTAAGAAGTTCAAGTCTTAAAGAAACTTTGCTTTTATTTCAGCCAACATCTTATTAAAGAACATATCACTTCTTTAAAGAATCTAAGCATATTCTTCTTTTTTTAATACAAAATCTGTAAAAGCTGAAGTGAAATAATAACATTCTATGATTATTGTTTTTTTTACAAGAAAACTTTCCATGAACATACGTGAATTTACTTTTAATGCCTATAATTATCAATATGGCGTATGACAACATATAATCCTTTCAATGCCTAGCATTATAAATATGGCGTATAACACCATATAAACTTAAATGAGATTTCCCAACAATGACCTATTTTAGTGCTAGTCAAAAAATTGTAGCTAACAGCATTAAAGTTCTGTGGTTATCCCATTAATGATTAGCAGACGCATGACGTCTCCACAAATAAATAACAAAAACTTATTACGGAATCCTACAAAATTATATGTCATACTAAATAAAGTTAAGATATCCATTTATTAAAGTTAAGGATAATTCCTAACTTTATTATTAAACTTTCCTGGCCTAAATATTTTTAACACTCTGCCACCTTCAATAACTATGAAACATAACTCCTAAGCTAGATACATAAAGTTAAATATATAAGAATAATTATCAACGTCACGCATTCTAACCGCTGAATAGTTTAGGACCTAATATTATAAAATAACTTCCCAATATGGATACTAAGACAACAAGCTTTGAAAACACAATTCTTAAAGTTAAATAATTGAATCAAGGTTGATAAGCACGATTTAACTAACATTAGAAAAAATTCAAAACTAACATTAAAAAAATTCCCCACATTACTTTAGTAGTTTAAGTAAAGTCCTATTTCCCTACAACCCATGCGTAACATAAGTGAAGTTAACTTAATGTTTAGTAAAACGAATGAAGATTCATATATGATATAAATAACAATATATACACGTAAAACGATCAAAAGGGAATTTAGAAAAATTACAATATTTATATTTGTGCCGAAATAGAATTTCTCCTTACATTGTATAAGTCTGTCCTCGAAGCCTACGCTTCGTCAATGTCCGAGCCTAATCCAAGAGTGGTCTCTATCTTGATGAACAGTCTCTTATATGGTGCAAAACTCATCGAACACTCGAGACGGAATTACACAAGGGTGGGGATCACAGAGTTCAAACACGCGGAAAGGGGGGAGATGCGCTGTACTAGACGCGTTGAGAATCTTCTATCAAAGCCTCAGCTCTTCTACGCTTTTCTAGACGTTCCTGTTGTTCTTGAGACAGGTGGTGGCGCGTAGTGGCAAAATGCAGCACTAGGATCATCGCTCTTAGATGTTTCAATGTTGTTATCGTGTGTGGACATTCTTTTCCGCTCGCTCGTCCGGTTGGTGAAATTGGGTAAGTGCTGTTTTGATTGAATAACCAACTTTAAGATACCTTGTAGCAATAATTGCTACAATCTCACAATCACCCTACCATTACACATTAGCGTAAGTGCGTATAACCCGAACGGGTAGTAAGACGCGGTGCTAATAATAATTTTTAGTTAATTTAAGAATGTCAGGGGCATCTTTTAACCATATTCTAAACTGCATTTTAAAAAAGTATCATGGTTGTCCAATAGATTAATTTGAGCTAAAATTGTACTTTACTCTTTTTTTCCCGTTAACCTTTATTTGTTATATCTATTTATTACAATAATTTGTCATTTGAGTTAATCGTGTAATTTGGAAATTTAAAGTCGTGTAAATTATTAATATTCATAGGTCAATCAATCCACCGTTAACATGAACTTTTTGTTATTTTATAATATACAGGGAGATTGGCCGACTCCCGGGGGTAGAAACTTTACACAACCCCTAACTGACGCTTACGAAGTTTGAAAGAAGATGATCACTTTGCTTAGCATCAAGATGAGATAATAGTATATTAGTTTGGACAATTTAATAAGTAGTAACACAAAACAACCTCTGTTTATACAATACTAGCAGCTCTATTTTCCAATTACAGCTATCCAATTGTAACCTTTATACTATAAAAATTTAAATTTTAAATTTAATTATCATAGTTAGGATATACTTATACCGGTTAAAATTTTAATCACAAATTAATAACTTTCCTGTTTGAAAACTTTTGACAATTTTTGTTTCATACCTGGTGTATTAGAGCTCATTTGTTTTTGTTGTTTTTTTAGTGATAAGAGTCATTGCCAAAATGAACTAATTCGCCTTCCCAAATTTATAAATATTATTCATTTGGATATATATTATATATATAAATTTAAAAGCCAATCAAATATATAAATATCTTTGTTTGAATAGTTATATACAGTATATAAATTTAAAAGCCAATAAAAAATATTATTATGTTGATTGAATAGTTTTAAATATATAAATAAGCCAATCAAAAATATTGATAGCTTTATTGAACAGTTATGACTATAAAATTTCAGTTCTAATTAAATTATCAATAAAATAACATTTATTCAAAGTCATGTGTCATAAAACATACCTATATGCAATCATTACACTGTACAATTTTTATAGTATAAACTCAACATTTAAGTTTATTATTTATTTGTATATACAATAAAGGAATAACATACATTTATACAATGAAATAAGATACATTAATATTTTCCAGTTTTGAGAATCAAATTAAACAGATATTAATAAGATGTAAGAGCTACTCGTAGTTTGTTGTCAGGTCTGGCAAGTCTTGACAGGACTATACTGTTAAAATTTTCCCTCTCAATTAGTACCAAACCTGCCCTTTAAAACCACTCTACAATACCTGCTTGCCACTTTATTGTGTGTGTGTGTGTGTGTGTGTGTGTGTGTGTGTGTGTGTGTCTGGTAAAATGGTTAGAGAGAAGGCGATAGTTTGCTAGTAAGGTCCCGGAGAACAATGTAGCCTTGGTAACAGCCCACAAGTCGCTACCAAAATGTTGAGCTAATGGTTAGGTTTTCCTTATCTTACGCCCTTTCATGATAAGTAAGTCGATTTTTTGGTTTTTTGTTATTTACAGTAGATATATTTTTGTTTTAATAGTGAAATCTGAAAGTACTACAAAAAGTATTTCAAGAGTTTGTTCACAAATAGGGGTGTGTGAAGCGTGAAAATGTTCGAATTCGACACCTTTGAAACAAGTCAAAGGAAGAAGAAAACTTATATTTAATATTAGGAACAGATTTTAAATATATCCCTAAATATTTATGATACATTTATATCTCAACAAATAATAATATTCAGAACAATATTTTAATACAGACTAGGGATTAAATGAGATTTATAAAATAAGCCTAGATAAATTAATATGTGTATTCAGAAAACTATACTATAGTGTACTTTGCTTATTTCCCAAATCTTTATTTTTTACCTATACGAACTTAAGGTGGGGTGCAAAGAAACGCGATAAAAGGCCAACTATTTTGCATTTTTTATAGCATATTATTGTTTGGTTAAAAAATAAATCAAATATTTATCCAGTAGAAACATAGAGATTTTTTTTCACGCGGTTATATAAACAGTTGTTGAATATCTGTCATGAGCATTGCGACATTAGACGACAAAACTTTTTAAATTAAGAGAAAAATTATTAAATTCCAGAACACATTTGACAGATATTCAACAACTGTTGGTATCAACACGTGAATAAAATTAAACTCTATGTTTCTAGTGGAGAGATATTTTATTTATTTTGACCAGAAAAATTATTTACTATGAAAACTGCAAAAACACTGGACTTTCCACGCATCCACTACATCCCCAACTTAATAGATAATTTTCAATTAAAAATGGTTTAATGTGATAACAATAACATACTTATCTCCTACATACATTTTTACTTTGATTTGCTTGTTTTAAGTTTCAGACTATTTTTCGCATTTAAAACGTGACTTTCACACACATATAGGCCTAAATCATCATTAAATATACATATAAGGTTAAAATAAATCATATTTGCAGTTTAAAATTGCAACTATTTACAGTAATTGAGCCTAGAGTATATGACCATACACGCCAAAACTCTAACAAACAACCAAATTGGCCAAGTTAATCATTTATTAGTTAAAAATCAGCTGTAAGATATTTAGTACAGCCTCCAGGAAATAGTTGAACCATGCATTCAAATCAAAACTAAAGTTCTATCTGGATTTAATCCAATTCATATTTTGTTCATCAAAAACTTGTGATTTTAATTCTTTATCACACATTTTAATTTTTGATCATATATAATAATAAAAACGAGATTTTATATGGTAGATCTCCATCAGGTACAACTCAGTAAAATAAGGTATGAATCTCCTTAAAGCAAAAAAAACGGAACAGAGTAGGTAAAAAAATATATATAATATTGATGGATGAGCACAAATATGAGGATTCGATGAAAACTAATTTAATCTCTAATCATTAGCTTGCGTCCATTTGGTCCATCGGGACTGGGAGGTAGTTTGCATTTCTTCTGTCATCAGATGATCTCCTGGAATACATCATTAAGTTCAAATAAACAATACTTAATGTATATGTTATATGACATAATAACCTGAATATAAATTTTCTTCCACGTTGATAAGTAATTGTATCTATTAGTTTTGAAAATTTTGAATTCCATTACACCCTTTTCTCCAACTCACTCAAAGAAATGTAATTTTTCAATATTTATTAGGTTATCTGGAATTTTATCACTATCTGTACACCAAATTATAACCCTCTATCTCATTTTAAAAGGTTTTTATAGTTATAGCCTGCACCACATTTAGGGAGCCACATTTTGAAATTTCCCATTTTGAAATTTTTCTGGTTATATGAAGCAAATCCCTCTATTTTTCTGCCAAATTTCATCTTTAAATATCATCTGTTCAATTATTATTTTTTTTTTACAATTACACTGTTTCAACCCTCGTTTCACCACTTTGGAGGTTGAATTTTGCAAAAATCCTTCTTAACTTATTGGTTACAGATTTAAAGAATCCTCCTTGCCAAATTTATTTTACACATCCAAGGGTTTGGGAGATATGGTGTCGAGTCAGTGAGTCAGGGCTTTTATCTTTATTAAGTAAGATGGTGAGTTGAGTCAAGCACTGTACAAATTTTACATAACCGCACACAGGCAATGAGTTCATTCCTTTAAACACTACTTTGTCCAGTAGCTTGACACGATCCCATTTGATGACAGTCAAAAATTATGTTAAATTGTTATGATGAAAGAATTTTTCACTCAACATGATTTTAAAATGTAAATTCTGATAATTTTATTCCAAATGCAACCATTATCACCCTCTGAGTTGATGTAAAATGGAATTGATGTAAAATGGAACTATCTCAAATAAATATGGATAAATAGATGGATAGGAAGATAGATAGGTAGATAGATAGCTACATTATTATATAGATGTTAAAAAACCAAAGATCAAGGAAATAAAACTATTCATCCGTTAGATAGATCACTACTACTCGACACAGTAAACATTGCATGCGTAAAGAATGTCAGCTATTTGAAGAAGGAAGGGGAAGACCAATGATACACATCATTAATCGTTATTTTGACGTTCTGACATGTATACTCCCGTCAGTTTACCTTGAGGGTGCGTAAGTTCAATAGTTTAGGACTTTCAGTAGTTTTGTGTAGAAATGTTTATTATATTTTGTACCTCTTTTGACAAACATTACGGGTACCTAATCAACTTTAAATACAATGAACGCAAGGTGTTTTTAAATTGGTTTCAAATAACCGCGTTAAACCAACTATTCACAGTGAAGAACGCAAAATTATTGCAAATGTAATTGATTGATTTTTTTTTTGAGAATAAAAACTATCGGAAATATTAGAAACACTCTGTTGAAAGAGTCGCAAAACATGCAGCAGAAGCTTTAGGAAATTCAGAGCCTACTCATTTATAAAATTCGAAATGAGAGAAGTGGAACCACAAACCAAGCTTTCAACTCCAGGAAAAAAGCATAAACCCGACAGCAGAAAAATTGTTCTTGATGATTTTGACTCGTGTGTCATTCGACGACTTATACAGAATTTTTACATTGTTAAAAAGGAAGTACCAACTTTTAAAAAACTGTATTAGCAGTTGTCGAATAAAAAATCAATTTCACTGGGAGCAAAGAAACATTGAGAAGAGCATTGAAAAAAAATGGGATATAAGATTAAAAATTGTAAAAATGAAAAAATAGTTTTAATGGAGAAAAACGAAATAGTTACATGGAGGGCTAGATATTTAAGAAGCATAAGAGAAAATGATAAATTAGAGGACCAAAAATGACCCGTGGTATATCTTGATGAAACCTTGATTCAACCCTCGTACACTGTAAGTAAATGTTGGCAATCCATAAACCTATAAACCCATAAACAACGAACGGGAGTATTGAAAAATTATGCTGCATAACACAGGTGATTATTTTCCATGGTGGTTCAGAGAAAGTATTTGTATCAAATGCATGTCTTACTGTTCAAATAAATAAGCCACCAACAATGGGATCATAAAAGGCTGACATGCGGGTGTGGCTGGACACAAACAGTATTGCTTATGAGGAACAGATGATGAAAATTGAGCTCTTGGAACTAGTCTGCTGGCGAGGTAAGTCTCCCAAATTTTACATAGATAATGTATTCGAAACACATGGGTACACTGTTATTAGACTACCTCCACACCATTGTAAGCTTAACGTTATAGAATTGATTTGTAGCATGGTGAAATCACTAGTCGCAGCCAAAAAAAATTGATTTATAAATAAAACATTTAAAAGAAGAAGCAATCAACAGTGTCACTGAGAAGGTTTGGCAAAACATTTTAAGAAAGAAGAAGCCGATTACTGGAAAAATGATGGTCTGATAGAAGTAGAAATAGAACAACTTTTGATTTCTTTTGGAGATGAAAGTGATAGTGAATTATTATCGTTATTATTATTATTATTATTATTGGCACCGCTTCTTACTACCCGTTAGGTCTATACGCACTTACGCTAATTGTGTAATGGTAGGGTGATTGTGAGATGAAATGAAGGACCTACAGTTTAACGTGGAATCCGAACCACGGTGAAGGCCTGGCATTCCATATATTCACAAGTTGTAATTAATACACGTCTTGTCAGAAATTAATGAAGTGTTTGGTAATCAGATAAATCTGTGCCGGGAAAGAGGATTGAACCTCGGACCCCCAACACAGAATTCTGACACCTTATCCCTAAACCGCCAGGTCACCGTGACAGTGAAGATGGACGGACGGACAAATATCAGGTGTCGAGGAGTTAATTTAGTATTTAAGGTAAGTTATAACTACTTATATATATTCAACTTAAGTAGCAGAAGTGTCATATTAACCAAGAACTACCACTTATGTCCCATTTGCCATTTGGTACCGACTGTACTATAGCACTTTGGGTATCTCCTCTTACCCCTTCATATTTTATATTCTCGAGAGATTGCAGCACTTGTCTACTAGATGCAAAGTTTTCTGTGTCGAGTAGTAATCCGCAAAACCTCTTATAAAAATTAATGAAGCAATTCAAACAAATGAAGTAAGATTGTTCTTTCTAAATGTATCCCTGGAAGTTAAAAATAAATACTTAATTCCTTTCTGCATGTCATGATTCAACATTATTAATAATATGTGTCCAACCACTACGTACTTGCCGAACTGTTCGCCATCTTGTAACGTGTCCGGAAGTCGGCAGCCCTCTGTTTCCGGCAGTAGGAACATGACAAATGCTCCAGCTAACATGGTGATTCCAATAATCAACATCGGCAGAAATTCGTAGTACATACCCTGCGCAAAAAAAACAACTTTTTTTGATTTAGATATGTTTAGTTGAAACAAGGAAAATACCTAACTCAATTATCTACCTAAGCTATTTGGCTAAAAGTTTAGAGCTACATAACAGGAGGGTGGAACATGGGTACATTTTACCCAGACAGATTGTAAAATAAAACTACACATGGCTTAAAGACGAATTATTTTGTAGTAATTAAAAATCCGCGTAGAATTTGAGTAATGGTATATTTTCAACTGTCTAGTAAATGGTACTTTAACTTAAAACTAATACCTCTAATTAACACTCTAAAATAGACCAAAAAAATATTCCTGAAGAAGCATATGAAAGCCACATGTACCTTCAGAACATTACAGTCATAGTCTTTCTTCAGGACATGACACCGATATTCCTACAGGACGTGGCAGCTATAATCCTTCTTTGGGTCATAGCATCTATAATCTTTCTTTAGGACATGACAATTATATTCCTTCAGGGCATGCCCCCCATATTTCTTCAGAAGATACCACCCATATTCCTCCAGGACATGCCACCCATACTTCTTCAGGAGATACCATTCATATTCCTTCAGGGCATGCCACCCATACTTCTTCAGAAGATACCACCCATATTCCTCCAGGACATGCCACCCATACTTCTTCAGGAGATACCATTCATATTCCTTCAGGGCATGCCACCCATACTTCTTCAGAAGATACCACCCATATTCCTCCAGGACATGCCACCGATACTTCTTCAGGACATGCCACCCATACTTCTTCAGGAGATACCATTCATATTCCTTCAGGGCATGCCACCCATACTTCTTCAGAAGATACCACCCATATTCCTCCAGGACATGCCACCGATACTTCTTCAGGACATGCCACCCATACTTCTTCAGGAGATACCATTCATATTCCTTCAGGGCATGCCACCCATACTTCTTCAGAAGATACCACCCATATTCCTCCAGGACATGCCACCCATACTTCTTCAGGAGATACCATTCATATTCCTTCAGGGCATGCCACCCATACTTCTTCAGAAGATACCACCCATATTCCTCCGGAACATGTCACCCATACTTCTTCAGGACATGCCACCCATACTTCTTCAGCACATTACATACATACTCCTGATTCAGTACATGAGCCCTGTACTCCTGACACTCCTAAAGAAAGAGGTTGCATGTAATCTAAGAGCCCCTCTTTCCCTCACCGTGGACTTGATGAAAGGAGCTAGTATGGATCCCACCCTGCTGAACATGGAGGCTGAGCCCAGTCCCACGTTACGGACCACTGTCGGGAAGATCTCGCCTGAGAAGAGGTACAGTGCCGGGAAACTCATAGAGACGCTAGTTAGCGCCACCGCCGACAGTACCATACGAGGCCAGTCATACACGAACATACCTTAAAAAAATACGAAAGAGCGATTGGACCAGTTGATTTCACCAGGTTGAACGTTAGTTTAATTGGACTTTTGAGAGAGAGAGAGAGAGAGAAACAGACTTACACCTGCGATTTACAAACTAGCTTAACCTAGGACAACACTAGCTATGTGTCATAAAGTGTTGCAAGGGTAGGATTTGACCTCCATGCAGTTGGTCAGAATTGAGCATTAGTCTCTTAAATTGGGAGTGTAGAGGACACGAGAAAGAATTATTTTATTTACAGTTTTCATATCAAAACTTTTTTTTGACAAAATAAATAAAAAATTGTTCCAGTAGAAACATTAGTGTTTATTCTTCACATGTGTGATATCAACAGTCGTTGAATATATGGAATGAATATAGTGGTATTTGATTATAAACTTATTTAATTAAGAGAAAAAGTTGTCATTAAACTCCAGGACACCCTTGAAAGATATTCAACAATTGTTGATATCAGAATGTGAAGAAAATTAAATTATATGTTTCTGCTGAAGCAATATTTAATTTAGTTTGACCAACAAAATATTTTGATATAAGAACTGCAAAAATACTGCCCTTAGGAGAAAGTGCACGTTAAATATATAAAATAAATGAAAATGAAAACTATAAAGCAATATATTGACAACAAATATTTTATTCGTAAAAGTAGGATAATTGTTAGTGTATGTGTACCTCTGGGTACAGCCACAATTAAAAGGCAGGCCAGCCCTGCCGCGACCTGAGAGCAGATAATGGACCGCCTGCGGCCCATCTTCACCGAGTAGACAGTCAGGATGATCCCTGGGAGGCTGATAACTCCTAAGAAGGTGAGCAATCAATATTAGGAGAGCAGCATTTGGATTGAGATTATATTTCGATTGAATCAGTGAGTGGCGTAAGGAAATAAGTCTGGTTACTTTGAAGAAGGGATAAAAAAATTATCTCATTATTATTTGGTTTGGATTGATTCATATTTTTTCAAATTTTTTGCAGCTAAGTGATTCAGTTAGGGGAGGTAAACATTTTATCTCCTTGCTTTTTGGTTTTCTAAACATACGTTGTTTTTTTAATCAAATATATTGACTTACTTTCTGCAACAATTCAGAAAAAATATAATATAATCATATTTGAATCCTACTTAGGAAAAATAATATTTTAAAAATTACAGATAATAATACTTACGTTAAATTAATTGAAATTATCATTAAAATAATTCCCCTTCATTTATAACTTTCATCAAAATGGGATAGCTTATAAACTAAATCAATGATGAGGTAACCTGTTAATACACTCAATTGCATACTTTATCTTTTTTAACACTTGGGCTAGTTGAATACTTGATCTAATCAGAAGACATTATGTGGGTAGTATAGAAGAAATGCATCCACATTAGCATGCATTATCATGGGTAAGCCCAAAGTGATAAATCGCATGTGGTAAATACCTGAGGCACATCTGGATGAGGTTCACACTTATACCTCCTCATCACCGGTAGTACACTATGCCACTATCTTAACGTTTGAGGCTACATAGCCACAGGTGTGTGTCAAACCAGTATCAAATTACTAGAATCCTCAATGCCCTATCAATGTCAGTGACCTTCCAGTACCACCGCGAGGAAGATATTTCCCTCAAGATGACACATGGCCTACTAGTTCCATCAAAACCACTGACCCGCTAGTACCACCACGAGGAAGATATTTCCCTCAAGATGACACATGGCCTACTAGTTCCATCAAAACCACTGACCCGCTAGTACCACTGGGAGGAAGATATTTCCCTCAAGATG
>CABEEJ010001321.1:0-19389 GCA_901482245.1 Timema douglasi | reverse complement strand
TGTGTGTGTGTGTGTGTGTGTGTGTGTGTGTGTGTGTGTGTGTGTGTGTGAGTGAGAGATAGTTGTCTCTGTATATACATGTACATATATGTTTATGGATGTGAAGGACAAGGCAAATGTAGTTGGAATAAGATATCAAAGAAATGTATGTGGAAAAACTCGTATGGACAGAGCCGCTAATGAATGGGTGCTGAAGGAGTGTAGTTTGAAAGGGAATCCGATAGTAAAATGAGAAAGAAGTGCATTACGTTGGTTTGAGCACGTTGAAAGGATAAGTGTGGATTGAGTGACGAAGCAAATATATGAAGTAATAATTTGTGGATCAAAAGGAAAGGGCAGGCCATGTAAGACGTGACTAATTATTGTAGATGAATGTGTGAAAATAAGAGTCATTAAGAGTTTTAAGAATAAAAGAACACACATGACTCAGCGTATGGATGATGTTGAAAATTAAGGGAGTATGCAAGGATAAGGAAGTGTGGAGAAAATTAGTGAGAATGGATTAAGTACGGAGTTATTTTTTGAGCTATATTTAAAGTTTCTTGCCTACCTCGTAAGGGAATGGCGGGATTAGGTATGTATGTATATGTTTGTATTTGTATGTATGTATGTATGTATGTATGTATGTATGTATGTATGTGTGTGTGTGTATATATATAGAGAGAGAGAGAGATAGAAAGAGATAGAGAGAGAGAGAGAGAGAGAAAGAGGAATAAATGTATTTGCTTGCTGGTTAGATAAGAATGTTAGGCGTAAATCCCATCGGTAATAGTGTAGAGAAGAGGGTGACTCACTCAGGACGAAGCTAATGATCATGGTTCCTCCTGTGGCGATGGCCAGCAAGAACCTGAATATGATGAAGCCCGAGAACCAGGTCATGAAAGAAGAGGCTATCCCACATACAGCCTGAGCAGCTATCGCCGTCATCAAAGGGATCTTGCGGCCAAACCTGGGGCACAAAGTCATCAACTTACCTACTGATGCTTCACCTTACAACAGCCTTCATAGCTCGACTGCAGAAACAATTCATTCAGGGATGTATAATTTGTAGGGTGACCTGGTGGTCTAGGGGTAAGGTGTCGGACTTCTGTGCTGGGGGTCCGGGGTTCAATCCTCGGTACCGGCACAAATTTATCTGATTACCAAACCCTTCCTTCAACTCTGAAAAGACATTTTGTGAATGTGGGGAATGCCAGGCCTCCACCGTGGTTCGGATTCCACGTTAAAATGTAGGTCCTCCATTTCATCTCACAATCACCCTACCATTACACATTAGCATAAGTGCGTACAACCCGAACGGGTAGTAAGACGCGGTGCTAATAATAATAATAATAATATAATTTGTATGTCATGGTTTCTTAGAAGATAAACGACCGTTACTAATATTCAATTACTTAGTTACCCACTTCTTGGACGAATGGTCTAAAGGAGTAATATAATATTAATATAATATAATATTAGCACCACGTCTTACCACCCGTTCAGGTTATACGCTTTAAGTACTAATCACGCTAATGTATTAGGAATTGGGAAGGTTGAATTAGAGTAAGTGAACCCGCATTTGCGTGGAGGGAGAGTGGAAAACCAATTAGGAACCCCCTCCCCCCAGTTCACCCGACCGAGATTCCAACCTCGATCTCCCCGTCCTCAGCAGTCGAGCTCAACACGACTAGCGCGTTAGCCAACTATGCCACCGAGGTGGGTTCTAAAGGAGTCACTCACTCAATCGACTGTACTTTCGATGACGCGGAAGTCTGTGTTCGAATCTCAATTAATTGGACAATGTCGGGCTTATTTTCCTAAATGTATTTCCATTCCCTCTCTCTCTCTCGCTAATGAAACGTGGTTACATTTTATCTTATTTCAACCTTAACTCATTAGCATAATTAGTATTATATTGGGATAGCCCGAATGGATAGTAAGACGCGATGCTAAGAAAGGATGTTTAAGGGGTAGGGTTGAAAAATGGGGTTTAGAATAAGTGCACTCACATTAGCGTGAAAGGGATGTGGGAAAATTATAGTGATAAATCACTTTTAGAAATGTATATCCCAAGAGTCAAGCATAAAAACCATTAGACAACTTTCACACGTGATGAAACAAACACATAACACATGACACATGCAACATCGATTATGGAACACTTTCCAACAAGTGATACTTTTCTGGCCGAGAAGAGCAGGATGACACTTTGTTGTATGCAGCATTTGCCACTTGCAACGTCGTGATGGGTTATACTAGTGCACTTGTTTCACTGTTTGACGCGCAGCATGCTGATTTGGTCAATCTGTGCGTAAATGTCTGACAAGTCAGTGGGACGACCAACAATTTAATATTAATTTTGTAATGTATTGTTGAAAGATACCCTGAAATTTATGTTGTACGAGTAAGGATTATTCCAAGTCATATGTGAAAGAGAAAGGGTATGAGGAAACAGCAAGAATGTGTCCGGATGTTTTAATAATTCGGAAGATAAAAACCCTTAAAGCACCAAAAGTTAGTAAATTTTGAATAACATAGAGAACCTAAAAACGTCGTTTCTTCTTTCACTTCCTGATAATAATTGCTAGTAGCATCAGATCCTCTTTGTTATACGACCCCGCTATAACCGGATTCCCCTATGCGCCATGTGCTATGTGCCGTTCTATCTGAACGCTCGTGTTGCAAGTCACATACTGTGTGTTTCCCCAAGAGTGTTGCATGTATCATGCATGCACCAAGCAGTGTATCAGTCTAAGACTGACACCTTGAGATCCCGTAGTCTATTGCAAGAGTTATGACTCGGAGCACATGTCCGCTCTTGAGGGACACAACTTCGAGAGGTGATGTACGTGTCTAGTGTTAAATTTGATATTGATGTTCAGAAATATTAGGTTAAACTAAATTTACGTCATACTTTTAAAAAAACGTAAATAAGGGTAACTATCGGATTGTGAGTGCTTACCTGTCCGCCGCCATCCCAAACACCACGTTCCCCAGTAAGACTCCGCACATGAAAGTTGCTTGCGCTATGTCGGACAGATAGGAGCGGCCACACACGAGGTTCCACTGTAACACGTGTTCAGCAAATAAATAAAAGGTTCCACTGTAACACGTGTTCAGCAAATAAACAAAAGTTTCCACTGTAACACGTGTCCATTAAATAAACGAAAGGTTCCACGGTAACACGTGTCCATTAAATAAACGAAAGGTTCCATGGTAACACGTGTCCATTAAATAAACGAAAGGTTCCATGGTAACACGTGTTCAGCAAATAAAAAAGTTCCAATGTAACACGTGTTCAGCAAATAAAAAAGTTCCAATGTAACACGTGTTCAGCAAATAAAAAAGTTCCAATGTAACACGTGTTCAGCAAGTAAACAAAAGTTTCCACTGTAACACGTGTTCAGCAAATAAACAAAAGTTTCCACTGTAACACGTGTCCATTAAATAAACGAAAGATTCCACGGTAACACGTGTCCATTAAATAAACGAAAGGTTCCATGGTAACACGTGTCCATTAAATAAACGAAAGGTTCCATGGTAACACGTGTTCAGCAAATAAAAAAGTTCCAATGTAACACGTGTTCAACAAATAAACAAAAGTTTCCACTGTAACACGTGTCCATTAAATAAACGAAAGGATCCATGGGAACACGTGTTCAGCAAATAAACAAAAGGTGCCATGCTAACACGTGTTCAGCAAATAAAAAAGTTCCAATGTAACACGTGTTCAGCAAATAAACAAAAGTTGTCACTATAACACGTGTCCATTAAATAAACGAAAGGTTCCATGGTAACACGTGTTCAGCAAATAAACAAAAGGTTCCATGCTAACACGTGTTCAGCAAATAAAAAAGTTCCAATGTAACACGTGTTCAACAAATAAACAAAAGTTTCCACTGTAACACGTGTTCAGCAAATAAACAAAAGTTTCCACTGTAACACGTGTCCATTAAATAAACGAAAGGTTCCATGGTAACACGTGTTCAGCAAATAAACAAAAGTTTCCACTGTAACACGTGTTTATCATATAAAACACAACGTGGGTTTAACCTTTCACATTGATGAATAATTAACGGTCGGGTGTTGTGTCTGTTATAGATTTAAGTTAGTTAATAAGTCGTGTGCTGATATAATAAGTTGGTTCAGAAAGTACAGGTTAAACACATAAAATAATAATAATAAATATAAGATAAGGTAATTTACCTGAGTTACAATGTTCTCCGTAAACACATCGCGATTATACTCCCATTTGGTGCAGGCGACACTAATGCCCCTTGATGTAGAGTTGCCAAGCTCTAAAGTAGTGTCGTTGGTGTGGTACACATTGCAGGCGTCCTAGGAGGAGGAAAAAATAAAATTGCAAGCTCGTTGCTTCATTGTCTAAACTGTCATCACTTAATGTGTTTAATTTTAAAATTTTAATAATCTTGAAATTTGTATATCCGTTCAAACAATATGTTCGTTAAAATAATAACTGGTGCAGTGCATACCGTATACTTACTAGCTCATTTGCCTAAAAATTGAGATATTTATTCAAAAGTCGTAAGATAATGTGAAATTAAGTAAAATACATGGTTTCAGAAATATTTCACCAATGAATATAAGTTAAATAATATACCCTGTTAAAGAAACTTATTCAGAATAGGGAAGCATCTCTGTTCACCAAGGGGCACATCAATCATCTCCCGATTTCCAAGAACTAAATTTAAAACATATATTTGCCCATAGCTCGGAAAACTATTGATTTTATAAAAAATAAAATATTTAAAATAAATTTTTGTTTTTAAAAATTTTAACAGTACTACTACAACTTTTCATTTGTAATAAGCTATTTCATATCTCAAATATTTGGGTAGATATGATCAAAATTGAAATTTTCCGCGTATGTAAACTACCATCAAAATCGTTTTCATGCGAAAATGATAGTTACCCTTTTATTTGTAATTGTATACAGTGATTTAATACCAAATGTAATCCAAACTGTTATATAGGATTTTAAGAAACTTGATCATCTTTTACCCTTAAATAAATAATCCTTAAATTTATGAATAAATTGATAATATTAAAAAAAGTCTCAGGAATATATTGAAAACCCAAGTTACAAAGTCTTAGCCTAATTAGGAAAATGGTATTGGCTCTAGTTCCAGTTACAGATAAATGACATTGCGAGAAATATTTTTTCTGTTTAAGGGGGTCAAGAAACGTCAATATTGTATATCAAAATCTTGAGTATTAATTTTTCACGATCACAATACTTTATCTCTTCAAGGGGTGCAATAAAGTAAAAATACATTCACAACAAAACTATTTACACTTAATAATAGAAAACACATTGAATTGAGGCCATAGATTCAAGAAACAATAATTTAAAATGTTTCCTTTTGATTTTACGATACTTAGATTTATGTATTAAACAGAGACACTCCCATATAATTCATCTAAACTTTGGGTATTTTTGATATTTGAGGGCTAAACAAGCTTTCAGATCTTATAATATTTAAATTCTTTTTTTTTAGTTTAAACTATTTTTATAGAGATATAATAATTATTAAGGACTTAGACCCATATAATTAATTATAAGACAAACCTAACAACCAGATCCCATTAGATTAATTTATCACTCAACATTAAACAAAATTTGAATTGAAGAGAAAGGATAAAGGTAACTTACATTTATGTAAAAATGTTAAGACACTTAAACACTTACCATGTTTTCTAAGATTTGTATTAGAGATTCGAAGTTAAAATAAAGATTCGGATTAGATAAAATGTGGATATGACCCATATCAAGTTTTTTAATTAGTTCACGCAAATTTCTTACTGTATAGCTGTTTAAATTAATTTAATTATCTAACCAATTGATTTTGATTTGCGTCATAAATATAGCATTGTAGATGTCTTCATAAATACAGACCAATTTTCATAGTAAAAACCTTGTCTGAGAGTTACAAAAGATACTATATCTACTATCATGTGTGTATACGTCAAGTCATGATAACTGAAGCTGTCACTTTAGATAGATATTGTCAAAACATGTCAAACAACACCAATAATATACTAAAATGTTATCAATATTGATCGCGAATGTTGTATTTTCTTGTGGTTACTGCTAACCAATATCTTACCATAGTAGGCCATTTCTCAGGTATAGTTCCTTAGCTTTCATAATAAGGTCAACCCGTTTGTTTGTCAATCGTGGCACTTCAAAGAGCAGACTTGAACGGTCCTTGAGAAAGCCTGAACAAACACCAAGACGATGACGTCCAACACTTACCGTTGGTACGGTGTCGTTACTCCACTGTCCCGAAGTCTCAAGGATTGGGACGTCCAACTCTTACCGTTGGTATGGTGTTGTTACTCCACTGCCACGGCGCCTCCTGGACGTTGACGTCCAACTCTTACCGTTGGTAGGCGTCGTTACTCCACTGTCCCAACGTCTCAAGGATTGGGACGTCCAACTCTTACCGTTGGTATGGTGTCGTTACTCCACTGTCCCGACGTCTCAAGGATTGGGATGTCCAACTCTTACCGTTGTTATGGTGTCCTTACTCCACTGTCCCGACGTCTCAAGGATTGGGACGTCCAACTCTTACCGTTGTTATGGTGTCGTTACTCTCACTGTCCCGACGTCTCAAGGAGTGGGACGTCCAACTCTTACCGTTGTTATGGTGTCATTACTCCACTGTCCCGACGTCTCAAGGATTGGGACGTCCAACTCTTACCGTTGGTATGGTGTCGTTACTCCACTGTCACGACGTCTCAAGGATTGGGACGTCCAACTCTTACCGTTGTTATGGTGTCCTTACTCCACTGCCACGGCGCCTCATGGACGTTGACGTCCAATTCTTACCGTTGGAAGGCGTCGTTACTCCACTGTCCCGACGTCTCAAGGATTGGGACGTCCAACTCTTACCGTTGGTATGGCGTCGTTAACCCATTGTCACGGCGCCTCATGGACATTGATGCCCAACACTTACCATCGGTTTCGTGTCGTCGTTCAAGTGCCCCGGCGCCACGCACCAGTAAGGTACCGGCGCCTCGAGTATGAGGATGCTGAGCTGGAACCAGGCTATCGGCATCTTGAGAAGGGCCATCAAGACGCTGATCCCGGCTTGCCATCGCCCGAAATCTCCCACGGCATGGTGGAGGGGGTCGAACGTGGGCTTACCTCTATCCATTCTAGAACAGAGGCTAATATGCACAGGTGCGTCAAGCTTGGTTGATTATAGGGACCCAATGAGATTTGAAAATACTGAGAAGAGGAATGCATTTAAGATAATTCACTACTATCACTATATTAAAAGTGTAAAGATTGTTTTTAAATAATAATAATTAATATTATTATTATTATCATTATTAATAAAATTAAAATTTACTATCCATGTTCTTCAAAGGAATTTGAATTTTTTGTATTTGTGAGGCACGAGTGTATATATATATATATATATATATATATATATATATGTTTGTGTGTGACTAGGAAATATATTCAGGTGTTGTTGAATATAACCTTGAGATAGCTGATGACAGCAAGCTAGACCAAGTGATATTTACTTTGGTCTTTATTATTATTATTATTATTATTATTATTATTATTATTATTATTATTATTATTATTATTATTAGAACTGCGTCTTACTACCCGTTCGGGCTATACGCACTTACGCTAATGTGTAATGGTAAGGTGATTGTGAGATGAAATGGAGGACCTACAGTTTAACGTGGGATCCGAACCACGGTGGAGGCCTGGCATTCCACACATTCACAAGTTGTGATTAATACACGTCTTGTCAGAGGTGAAGGAAGGGCTTTGCAATCAGATAAATCTGTGCTGGGACCGAGGATTGAACCCCGGACCCCAGCACAGAAGTCCGACACCTTACCCCTAGACCGCAAAGTCACCTTCATTTAAAAAGTTTCTCCTCTAATGTCGCTTTGCTCATAACAGATATTCAACAACTGTTGATGGCCTACCACCTTAGCTCAGTCAGTCTTCTGAGTAAAGTGTCCCGGGTTTGATTTCCAGCATTGCTGGAAAATGTATTATTAATTAAATGTGGGCTTACACATTCATGGTGAATAATTACCGACCGGGGTCTTGGTGTTGTGTCTGTACTAGATCTAAGTTATTTTATAAGTCGAGTGTTTATATTATCAACCAGTTCAGAAAGTTCACCTTAATTTATTTATTTTAATTGTTGATATCAGCGTGTGAATAGAATTGAACTCTTTGTTTCTACTGGAGCGTAATTTTATTTATTTTGACCAAAAAAAAGAGTTTCGTTATAAAAATTGTAAAAACACTGACTTTTTCTCACAAGTCTACACTCCCATCTTAAGGTGGTGGGACTAGTTTAACATATAGATGCTCTTACTTTCCGTCAGCTGATGTGTAGACCACGATTTCTGTGAAGATCCGCTGGCCCTCTGAGTAGTTTACCCGCGCAAGATAGCTCCCGGGTGACAAGAGGTTCCTCGCGTTGAAAGACGGCGACTGAGGAGGGGTGCCAGGAGAAATTAGTCTCCAAAGAAAGTGAGAGTGAGCTAGTGAAGTCTAGCAGGGTCAGACCGGCTCAATTTCTTTCTTCGGTGCAAGCCCGCTGCACTTTCGCTTCTTTCTTTCATCGAGGAGGGGGGGAGGGGAGTTCTTTCTTTCTTCTTACCTCTACAGTCAAGCCGCGATAAGATGGTATATAAAGTCACTGTATTGAATTGGGGAACGAGTCACTGAGGTAAAAGGCGGGAAGGAGAAGGGGAAAAGAGGGGGGGGAGTGTACATTTGTTAGCAAATATTTTTTTTAAATGGCGAATATAGATAAAAATTCATCCGGTAAAATTGTTAGATCTTTGAGGAGATATTAAGATTTATTGCAGGATCAACATATCTGGTACCGGCTTAGGTGGCCGTATGGTCTAACGCGCTACTCTCACAGTAGACTAGACTGCCGATGATGGAGGGATCAGGGTTCAAATCTCATTCGGGTGAACTGAGGGTGGTTTTGTTCCATTATGGTTGTCCATTCTCCCTCCACGCAAATACTGTACGTCCTGTAAATTACATTATCCATAAAATCATTATTGTAATTAGTACATAAGGTTATAATCCGAACGGAAAGTAAGACGCGGTGCTAAGAAAAACAGTCTGGTCTACAGCAGACTCGATGCCAGTGACACATTTAATTACTAAGCTGGTGGTCTACGGGTAAGGTGTCTGACATCCGGGCTGTGGGTCCGTGATTCAATGATCGGTCCCGGCACAGATTTATCTGATGTCAAACCCTTTCTTCACCTCTGACAAGACGTGTATTAACCACAACTTGTGAATGTGTGGTTCGGATCTCACGTTAAACTGTAGGTCCTCCATTTCATCTCACTATCACCCTACCATTACATATTAGCGTAAGTGCGTACAACCCTAACGGGTAGTAAGACGCAGTGCTAATAATAATTATTATCATCATCATCATCACCAAGTGGGAAAGTCGATATGTGAGCGTGAGAAGAGTTTAATAATAGAAATCATTGTTAATCATCATCATCATCATCTGTTTTCCGCCTGAAGTCGTGTCAGTATAGTAAAATGTTTACATCTTCCCCTATCCTTCCACCGTTAATTTCTTCCTTTCTTCTCCTCTCACTTGAGCACGCTCTGTTATCTGCTCCACCCATCTCTTTCTTGGCTTCCTTTACGTTTTTTTTACATACTTCATTTCCATCTTTTTCTTTGATATCCATCCCTATTACATGACCATACCCTCTCAGTCTTATTAAGCTACCTGTTTAGGTTATACTCATATCTGGTTATAGGTAATGTGTTATAGAATGTGTGCTCGCATTTCTGTGAAGGGAGAATGGGAAACCATTTAGGGAAAATCACCTTCATTACACCCGTCAAGGACTCGAACGTCATTAGTAGTTTAGTTATTAATATTTTTTTATTATTATTATTATTATTATTATTATTATTATTATTATCACCGCATCTTGCTACCCGTTCGGGTTATACGCACTTACGCTAATGTGTAGTGGTAGGATGATTTGGAGATGAAATGGAGGACCTACAGTTTAACGTGGGATCCGAACCACGGTGGAGGGCTGCCATTCCCCACATTCACAAGTTGTGATTAATACACGTCTTGTTAGAGGGGAAGAAAGGGTTTGGCAATCAGGTATATCTGTGCCTGGACCGAGGATTGAGCGCTGGACCCCCAGTACAGAGGTCTGACACCTCACCTCTAGACCGCCAGGTGTCCTGGCAGTCTAGTTTATTGCGAGAGTGTTGCCTTAGATCAGGCCTGGCCAACTTGTTTTGTTTCGCGATCTATTTTTATTAGTTAAGACCAACCGCGAGTTACTGGGGCCTACATCTCCTCTAAAATACCCAACGAAGAAAAATGTATATATATATATATATATATATATATATATAATCATCTGTGTATAAAGATAAAAATAATGCAAAAATACTATTTACAAAGAACAAAAATTTTGACATTTTAAAACACTGGATACATTTAAAAACAAGTTTCTTACTGATGAGAAGATTGTTGTTTCATGTCATCCACCAGGTTTCCAAAATCAGGTGTATACTGTGACAGAGTTAGTATGGATGAACCTTCCAAGTGCAGATCTGTTATGCTGTGGCGATGTTTTGTCTTCGTTAATTTCAAGTAGGAACATGCCGATACGTACAAATACGTTGAACCTAAATAGGAGTGAAGCATTTCAATGCATTTTCTTATGTTGGTATACTTCTCCCGGGAAACATATTTTCAACATTCTTTTTTCTGATGACTGGGCCTTAAAGAAAAAATCACATCGTAGATTTACTATCTCGTTTTCAAGAGACGTTGTAGCCACAGAGAAGATCATACTGATTTTTCCTGCGACGTTCTTTGTGTCTAAGTCTTCTCTGAATGTGAAAGAAAGATATTTAAATAAATCTTCGATTTTTTTTGAAGTCACTAGATCTGGATTGAAATTCCTGTAGAACTTTGCCCATTTCTAAAACATATTTCTCGGTTTCAAACACATAACCTGGGTAGCTTTGCTTGTGATCTTGCAAATTTGAAAAGTGTTCGAAAGAGTTTTGTTGGAGATCAGTGATCGTCAGTTATATCTGATTTGGATAGACAGAAATCAAGCCGAACCTGTAACTAATAGTTTAATCCTTTCCTTGGAGCTATAGATTCAGAGAACTTAGTTTTCCAGTGAAATCTGTCAATAATGCCAAGTCAGACAGCCATACATCATCCTATAACGCTTGATAATGTCCTCCTCTTTCTTACAAAATTATTTTAATCTCACTCAATGAATCGTGGAATCTTTGGAGAGACTTACTCCGATTGAGACACCTTATTGTTGTATGTAGTATTAAATCATTATTGTTTCTACCCATTTGCATCTTGAAGAGACGCCTCTGAAGAGATTGTCCTCGGATTGAATTTACAATCTTGAAGGTTATGTCCATCACACTGTTTGTGTCTAAACACTTGCTGGTCAGTATCTCCTGGTGAATGATACAATCATAACTCAAAAATTCGGGGAAGTCATCATCTCTCCGGCATAATGCAATGGAACTTTTAACATGTCCTGTCGTTGTTTTTGCTCTATCCGTTGTAATTGATATTAGCTTAAACAGAGGGAGTTTGAGATTATTAAATAAAATTCTCTTTCAGGGAAATTATACCACAAGCATTTCTTCTTTTGTTGTAAAATCACTAAAAACCATACGTATATAAATAATGACTTTAGCTGTATCACTGATAGCTGTGGATTCGTCAAACTGGAGAGAAAAGGCATTGCATTTACATCTATCTGCTTGCAATTGTTCACTCACATTTTCACCCATTTTTTCAACTCGCCACATCACAGAATTTCAGAATAACTGTAAGTCTTGAAAATCAGTTTCAATCTAATAATTGTTTTTGAAATTACCAAAATGTTCAGCTGCTATTTGAAAAAACGTGTCCTTAATAAATTCACCATCACTAAATGATTTATATTTCTTTGCAAGAAGGTGACTTTCTTTGAACGATGCAATAATTACTGCTTTCAATTGTAAATCTGGCTTTGCGTACAAAGTTTGTTGTACCAATAACCTGGATTTAAGTTATTTCAATATGAGTTTTTTTAATCTCATTAATGATCAGAAAGTCCAACTGGTACTTGTCGTGGAGTGTGTTGAAGTGCCTGTCCGAATTCCCTTTTTAGGTATTGCCACTGTAGCATTACAAATCGAGCAACAACATTTGTCTTTTACCATACTAGAGAAAGTCATATTCTTTTTTAGAAGCACTCATATTTTATTTCACTCAAAACACTCGCTGTTTTTGATGTTACAAGACAATATAGGAAAAAGCAGTTGAACTAGGAACGAGCCTGACACAAGCATGGACACACAGAACATTTGCTGAACACCAAGCTACTGATCCGATAGAGTCCACGTTTTACCAGGGTTGCCAACTCTCTTGTTTAAAAAGTAAATAGATGGACCTAAAATGCATTGGGTTTTTTTTTTCAATGCCTATGCTCGCTATGACCTCTGTTGGTCGTGTGATTAAACTTAGTTGAAAATCAACGTGAATGGCTTAAGCTCAGATATACAATTAGCGTACGGTACACTCTTCAATTTTCGAGGATTTGAACTTTTTTTTTTTGCACACTAAACATTTAGTGATCGATCAAAAATGATACCAGGATCGACGTGTTGGCCAGGCTTGCATTAGATTATTAGGCCACAGAAGCAGGTCTCATAGGATGTTTCTGGTGTTACCGTCCTTGGGAGGAATTAAACCGGAGTGGAAAACTTTAAAAGCTTGGAATATTTATATTTCATTCGTTCTATTTCAAATATTTAGAATATTTTACAGAACAATATAATTACAATTTTAAGCACACAGAAACTAAGGGAAAATGTACCGGTAGATTTTCCATCTCCCATCACTAAGAGCCATCAAAGACTTACTACTACATGGTAGGGGTGAGGAGGGTATCTAATGGTAAATGCACCGCCATTATAGTGGAGAAAAGACGGGTAAACCTTCAAAAATGTACAAGAACGGAATTCGATCTCTGACCTCTCCACCAATGTTAGTGATGCCATAGAGGTTCGGCCACCGCTATGGACTAGGTCTTGGATAAAATTGGGATTAGTTCTAAGAAAAAATTACCCGCTTAGGTGGCCGCATGGTTTGAAGTCACTTGACAATAAACATTTTACTGCACAATTTTAAAGCGTGTATAACCATAATCTATAAATAGTGATTCAAATATGTCAAATCATTACAATCTACGAGCTATACTACTGAGTTATTTATGCTTTTTGCATGCAATGAGCTGAAATGTATTACATCTGGGCATTCATTGAGATGTACACAATGAAATATTTATAATACGTTAAAGAAAGATAATTTTTTTAACGTAAAAGCAGTTTAAAAGAAGTGATATTACATCACTTTTAATCATATATAAATACTATTCTTTTTAAACCCAGATAATTTGATTTAATCTCATTCTATAGTAACTAATGTCGTGATTTAAATCCGAATTGATCATTGCAAATATAGATTTAAAAACTGTATTTCAAGATTTTTTTTTTTTTACTGAAATGATTGTAGAGACAACACCGACTATAAGAACATAATATGTCTGGCCGAGGTAGAGCGTCAGATAATCCTAACTAATAACGTACTCAGGTAAAGCGGACACCGGCTTCCTTATACGGTCGGTGTAGGCTGGGACGTTGATACTTGCTGTATTTTAATAAATAACCCCCTACCCATACTTATGTTAAACTCCCCGCCAAAATAGTATAGTAATTTTTACTGTCTAATTATTTAAAAGGAAGATTGACCTCACGAAAAACATTGGAATGACAGCACTGTTTTCCATTATTAAGCTATCCATGCAGTCCCCTCAAGTATGATAATATACAGTGTAATAAAATATTATAAAAACTGTTCTGGTACGCACTTTGGTAACCCCTGACCTGCCTCAGGCATAAAAACCCAACTTAATCCAAGTAGAAACTTGAAAAATAAAGGAAACGGGATTTTCACAGCCACCTTGTCATGCGAACTCACAGCTAGAGATATTTGGCAACATCGCTGGGTACTTTATTGTTTTAAGACTCTCTCGTTTTAGTTTACAGTGAAAGTGAACAAATATTCGTGTAAATATTTAATTAGTTAAAGTTTTTAAGAGAGCTTGTTAGGATTCTATCAGCTTTAAGACTAGTATTGTTGGGAATTCATCTGAGCGTTTCTCAGGGATTTTAAAGACAAAGTGAAACTAAAAAAAAAACTTAATTTAATGATGCCATTATTTAGTAGTTATTACTTACGATACCAGAACAATGAAATGGAGAATCAGCTAAAATTTAAAATAAGCCTGGAAACCAGTTTCAAAGATTTTTTTAGCACCGCGTCCTACTACCCGTTCAAGATATTTATATAAGTACTAAATTACCCTATTGTTTGAGGGATAATAAAGGTTGACATTTTTAACAGCAATTTTACCCGAACTTGCGTGGAGAAGGAGTGGAAAACAGTTTAGGAAAAAAAAAACTTTAATACAGTATATCCAACCAGGATTCAAGTCACGATCTTCACTTCACTGGCAATCGTATCTTATACGAGCTGCTTAAGGTCATTTTAAAATGAGAAGCACTCATATTTTTTTAGTCTATAACATTTTGGCAGGGAATCTTAACATAGGTTGGGGTGGGGTGCAAGAGGAGTTATCTGGTAAAAAGATATCAAGTAGCATGTTTCAGCCCCTTCTAGTAACACATACAAGTTGAGGCCGCTTTACCTGGGTGTGCCATTAGTTGGAATTATCTTACTCTTTGTCTCTCTCTACCAGGCATATTATGTTCTGCTGGCCAGTGTTTTTTCTACAATCGGTACAGTCAAAAGAAACAATTTCATGGAATATACATTTAAAATTAATATTAGCAACGAACAAATTGGACACATTTATAAAATTAACGAGCTAAGCTAGGGTTTTTTAGAAAACTAAATAACGAAATTGTATATTTCAAAATGAGGTAAAATCAAATTATCGGAATATAAAAGGAACGGTATTTAGATATGATTTAAAAATTATATAATTCTCCACTTTTAAATTGATTATATATACTAGAAAAAAATGAGTTTAACATATTATAAATATTTCATAGTGTACTCTTCATATGAATGTCTAATTATGATAAATATCAGCCCCCTTATTACTTTATTCTAATGATGGTAGGTAAAAATCATAAAATAGCAAGTTTGACCCTTCCTTATAGCCCGTGAACTTAAATGTTTTGAAACCATTACACAATAATTATTTATAGATTTTAAATTATACACTTGTTAAAATTACGCAATAAATGATGTATTGTCAAATGACCTAAAATAAAAGATAAATTTCGCCACGGCGGTTTGTCGATGTTGCCAGTAGCTCCTTTACACCAACTTCAGGCATAACTTAAAGCGAGGATATTTGGCAACAACTAACCGATAGAGAGAGCGAAGATAAAGTTTTTCTTGATTAGACCTATAGTTGCTTCACGAGTGTTATTCAGTGTAGCTTACTACCCGTTCTTCGCACAAGATGTGTTTTATAAATAAGACTATGTTTATTCCCTTGATTGTTTTCAGCAAAAAATTCCTAGCAATAGTATTATTATTATTATTATTATTACTAAAATCTCATTTTGAAGTCTCCTATAGGTTTAGAAGCTAAAATGAATTGTTCTATATAAGTAATTTTCTTTTAATATGACCGTCATGTCCAACCCACGTCCAGGAAAGATTCAAAATTGGTCCGATGAAAATCCGATAAGCGGAAGCTGATAAAAGGCAAAAAAAATGGTATTTTTGTATAAGAATAAACTTTCAAAATTAAAGTTTAAAAAACTCAGAGACATTCCTAGCCAAAATTCAATAAGCTTATAACCAATAAAAAGTTAAGTTTTTTACTAACACATAATGTATGAACTATGAATTTATAATATTACATTTTGTTTGATAATGTTAGTTTAGTGAAAAAATGTTTATACTATTTTTAAGTTTAAAAATTTGTTGTAGCATTATTACTTGAGACTGCGTACAACCCGAACGGGTAGTAAGACGCGGTGCTAATAATAATAATTATTATTACTTGAGATACACTAGTTTGGAGAAAAAATTTTTGTTTTGTAAACAGATTGAGCATTAACACAACCTGAGTTTGTGTGACGTCATCAACAACCTTCATTTCCTCGGTTTCGACATCTTATTTCATGTTGAGAATGCAGCCTTTTAAAAGCTGTCGTTTGAAAAGCATTTTTAAGTTAACCACAGAGCTTCCAAATAAATTCTTAAGTTTGCTGTACACTAATGTTAAAATAAAAACATAATTTAAAACAAACTGTTTGTTGTGAAAGTTTTTACTGTCTAAAGTGACAACCCAACATATCTTGCAGATCACATGATGTGGCGGATGGATACAGTAGAATACTTCTGGTACCTTTTGCTTGCCTTCACCAGCACACCACTGACGAATCGAGCTTCAAGCCTTAGTATATTAGTTTCTATCAGGCCTGATAGATGGCAGAACTAACCGGCAACAAAATAAACCACATTTCTATCGATCTTGGATTGTAGTTCTCATGTCTCCCGTTCATCAACGTTTATTCAAATGAACGGAAGCTCTAACGATAGCTACAAATACATTTTTTTTTATATATACTTCAATATACGTATTACCCGCTTCGGTGGTCACGTGGTATAACGCGCTACTCTTGTAGACGACTAGACTGCCAATGACTAGGAAATCGAGGTTTGAATCTCCTTCCACGCAAATGTTGGTACACTTCATATACATAGCCTTCCTAATTCCTAAAAATATTAGTGTAATAAATACATAAGTGTAGGCCTATAACCTGAACGGGTATATATTTAGCGGAGTTTAAAAAACCTAATGAAAGCGATAGTTAGAAATAAGCTAATAGACTATGGTTGACCTATTTGACCACTCAACCATAACGAAGGGGTACTTTATTGCTATATAAACGATTTAGTCTCAGTCACAAAAAATTCACCAGCTCTCATTGGAAACCAGAAACATTCTCCTGCCATGAAAGTACTAACTAAACTAATGAGCGTTTTATAATGGTAATAAAATATGGCAGCAATTTAAACGTAAAATAATACTAGCGTGAAATAATTGCACTAGGTCCATACAAGTAAATTAAACTCAAGGTAAGTCAAGAAAAACTAATTTATATTAGATCAAGTCACGAACGGGAAACCTGTGGCCTTTTGAGGTGTTTGATGCGTCCTTTTCGCATATTCTGTCAATTATATCTCTTCGTCATTTATAAATTATACATTCTCAAACGGCGGGTATTTAAACTAGTTATTATTATTATTATTATTATTATTATTATTATTATTATTATTAGCACCACGTCTAACTACCCGTTCGGGCTATACGCACTTACGCTAATGTGTAATGGTAGGGTGATAGTGAGATGAAATGGAGGACCTACAGTTTAACGTGGAATCCGAACCACGGTGGAGGCCTGGCATTCCCCACTTTAACAAGATGTCTTGTCAGAGGTGAAGAAAGGGTTTGGTAATCAGATAAATCTTTGCCGGGACCGAGGATTGAACCCCAGCCGCCAGCACAGAAGTCTGACACCTTACCCCTAGACCACCAGGTCACCTAAATTTAAACTAGTTAAAACACGCTTTGGTGGCTGCCCGGTATAATGTGCTTAGCTGTAGGTGAACCCATTGAAGAGAAACATATTTTTCTTGATTTATTGAACAGAACAAATTAATAATAAAGCTGTTGAAAGGGGGGTGGGAGAAATCTAAATTTTATCATCTTTGTTCTCGAATGTTAATGATTCAAAGTTGTTAATAGCAAATTGCAGCACAATCCCAAATAAACTATTTAATTTTTTCATGAAAGCTTACAACAAAAAGGTAAATCTTGCAGAGTCCTGAAAAGGTCTGAACCCCCCCCCCCCCTTTATCTCCCACTTCGGGCGCTCATGCACATAGCCCCTCGTAGATAGCCAAGGGATACAAAAATGTCACACGCAAGGAAAAATATATGATTTTCGCCACACCTATATTAATTCAATCAAAGCGTAGTTAATTCGAGCTTAGTTAAGTATCGTAACCAAACGAAAACTGACCATAACTAACACAATTTCAACAATTTGAAACTAATTTTCTTTCATGGTCGTAAGGAAAGTTTGATGAGAATTGGTTTAAATTAATTTCCTATCGAATTTGTCAGCTTTGGACCAAAATCTCCACAGGAATGTTTAAGTGCAAGTAGTAGATTAAACAATTTATCTACTTCAGGATCGCCAAATATCCCTGCAAACATTAATACTTTTTTATTAATTTATTTTTCATTACCGTATCTTATTATCTGTTCATGTTAAACGCTTATTTACTAATTACTCTAATGTATTAAAGGATGATGAAGGTTATATTTATAAAAAGTGTACCCGTATTTACGTGGAGGGAGAGTGTAAAACCATTTTTTGAAAAAACTCAATACGCCTGACCAAGATTCTAACCTCTATCTCTTCGTCAGTCTAGAATACTATGAGGATAGCGCACTAGACCATGTGACCACTGAAGTGGATCTTTTTTTTTTTTTTTACTCTAGAGGTAGCCTGAAATAAAATAAAAGCAAACACAAAACATGAAAGTTTCCTAATCGATGTATGTGTGTACCAAGTTTTTTGAAACCCATATAATAGGTAAAACGTTATAGGGCACACAAATATACCCAATGAATAAAGTATTTTTTTCTTATTATATAAAAAAATTAGGCCTGAGAATTATTGCACGATTAAAATATTGCGAACAAAAGCCAAACGTACCTATTTAAAATTGAAGCAATGTAGTTGGTACCATGCCAGACGAGATGATAACATAGTAAACTGCAAACAAAATGAAGGGTATGACATGCTATAAACTAGTTTCTATTCTCACCTTTAACATATTACCTCCCAAGTACTGATCTAAGCTTGTCAGTCTTTCTACTCTAGTATTTTACTCAAAACAATATTTTAAATTGTAAATAAGAACAAACATTCAAAAATCGATTTTAAACTAGCCATATGTTCGGTATTTTCAAAATACCGTACTAATACGTGATTGGAGAGGTCCCGAATTTAATGGGGGGGTGACAGGGACTAAGGCCCCAAGGTTTTTACAAATTGTATAATGTTTACAAAAAATATCGTGAAATATTAATGTATATTCGTCACCATAAGGATGGCATTTGTTATCATGATTAAATCGGGGCCAAGTTAGTTATACTGTATTTATCATACTAATATTATAAAGAGGAAAGGTTTGATTTTTTGTTTGTTTGTTTGTTTGTAATGAATAGGCTCCGAAA
>CABEEJ010001320.1:154049-165199 GCA_901482245.1 Timema douglasi | reverse complement strand
CTAAAATAAGAAGAAAATTCCTGGAAGAGAACTGCAAGATGCACTGTGAGTACGGGTACCAGGTAGATAATATAATGTCATTTGATCTAGAATTTGGTTTGATTTTGTAAAGTAAATAGATTACTTAAGTAAGACATCGCGATGCCCTATCTATCATGTACGCATGCTCGAACATTTCTCTTTCTCACTGCCCATTCGTGTGAGGGAGAGCTACGCGCACATGTAGACATGATGGTTAAGGAGAGCATCGTGACGTCAGTACGTAGCCGATGTATGCCAAGAATTTGCTGTGACATATAGGGTAAGGAAGTCGAACGGCAAGATTCCAGGAAGGGCTAGCGGGCGTGGTAGGCAGTTGTGAGATCGGGGGACTTGACCTTGGGTGTTTAGACATCCGGAATTTAGTATCTATGGAGCGTTGGCCGAGTGAGCAGCGTGCGTTTTCCGTAAAGGTGTATTACAAAAATTAGGATAGTCTCTTTGGCGCTCAACTCACCTTCCGGCGAGATTTTGGTCCACCCCCACGCACTCCTGTGCCTTCTACAAAAGCTATCAGCCTGTGGGTGAGAAATTTTTAAGTCACTGCTAGCACGACACAGAAAAGAGGTGGTATTGCAAAAAACCAGCTGGACCCCTGAGAATATTGATTGTGTGCGCGTAGCCTTAGTAAGAAATCCGCGAAAATTGTCTGGACGACACAGCGTAGAACATGGTCTCGGTAATCGAGCCGAGAGAAGGATTCTGAAGAATGACCTCCACTACCGTCCATATAAGATTCAGGTAGTGCAAGACCTCAAACCTAAATATTTCAATAGCAGAGTATGCCTTTGCCAACAGATGTTAAATCTAATTAAACAAAATTGAGAGAGTTCACAGCTTATGGATGAGTGACGAAGCCCAATTTCACTTTATCGGCTTCATCAACAAGCAGAATTTTCTTTCTGGGCCAAAAATAGTCCAAACAATCTCCACGAAAACTCTTCCATTCAGAAAAAGTGACGGTTTGGTGCGCAGAATCGTCTCGTGGAATAATTGGCTCTTATTTTTTTATTAAAATGAAAACGGTAACATGGTGACCGTGAGCTCCGATTGCTACGCTGACATGTTTGTAACTTTTCCCCTGCCGGAACTCGATGACTATGACCCATATGAAAACACACTTACCCAGCAATGTGGCGCAACTTGCCATACTGCCGGAGTTTCAATGATTTGCTGAGGCTCGCATTTTCTGGTTGCCTCTTTTCTTTGGACTGCATCTCTGGATTTTAAACTGTATTGTTTTCCTTCAAACTTAATTCCATCCAGGCAAAAATGTATTCGGCTTTAAGCATCTATTAACTTGGTTCAATGACAAGTAAGCAGCTGTGGGTCATGAGTTTGAACACTGGTGGTGCTGCTTGGGTGATATCGGGGGAGGATAGCAGGAGAGTTCATTTGGAGTAAAATATAATAACGTTTCCTTTAAGCAATGTATGATTAAACATTTTCTAAAACTAATTATTTTTTTAGGAATTACTAGCAAAAAGGTCATTTAACAAAATATAAATTAAAAATTAAACTTTTTAAGAGAGTGATATCGCCAGAGTTAAAAATCTCCTTTGTTTTGTTTATTCTCTATATAACTTATAACGATACTTATTTGGTTTTGTATTTGTGAACTGTAGTAGGCCTATTGTAATAGAAATACAATAATAATTACAACATAATATAACTAGTTGTGAATGTTAAACCAAATAAATAGGTTTTAATCTATAAAACTACACTGAAAATCAATAAATAGATCAAAATATCACACAAAATTTCTGACAAGCTTATCACCACTATGTCTAAGATTCTTTTAGATTGTCCGTGTATCTATTTTTTCATGTGAAAGAAGTTTTTTTCCAATTGAAAATGATAAAGAGTTTTTTTACGTTCCCTCAAAAGCCAGAAAAAAAATGATCAATCTGGCTTTACTTTCAAATGAACATGAATATAAAAGGAAGGTGAATTTTGATAAGGTCATTAATTTTTGTGTATAAATTAAGGCTTGAAAGCAGAAAATTTGAATCTTTGAAGAACAGGCTAAGCATTGAGACTAATTTTTTATACAATAAAATAGAGTATTACTTGCTCACTGTATTTTCCATTACTTGAATTTTTTTTTATTTTCAACATGTTTGTGACAGTACTGTATTGTTTAAATATCTAATGTGTGTGTGTCTAAATTTAAGTTATTTATGTGGGTGCCAAAGGAAGGTCCCACTCCGGGTGTCAAATACTCTAGGTCTGCCACTGAATCAAGGTCTTTCTATTTATGATGTTTACAGAATTTGAAATAAAAAAATAGTTTGTATTTTTAGAAAAACAAAAGCGTCTACGATTTTGGTTTGCAATGATTTCTTAATGTTTATATAAGTTATTTGGACACTTATTTAACAAATGCATTTTGTCAGAGAAAACTATTATAATAATAAAACATTTAGACTGCAGTGGTTCCCAAACTTTTTAAATCCCTGTCTCAAATTTTAGGACGACTAACTTTCGCGACCTACCTAGCTTAAATGGACATGAGTAGGGTGGAAGTAGGGGTTATTTTTAATTTATTTTCTTACTAATTAAAAAAATATATTTTATAACATTTTAAAAAGAGGCGTGTGCGAGAAAAGTTTATTTCTTTCTGGTTCTCTTCGATAACAGAATTGACGTCCACGCCACAGGAACTATGATGAAACCCGATTCCTGCATCCCTTATTTTCCTTTTCTTTGGCATGAATTTCTAATTTCAAGTGATCAACATTTTTCACATTTCAAACACTTTTATCTATCCACGATAATCGACTAGGGACCCAACAATAGTTTTTGAGCCACAGTTTGGGAACCACTGAAATATTATGACAGTAACTTTACAGGTGTTAAGAGTCCTGGTTTTTTGTTTTAGGCAAAAGTACGAGAAGAGATGGAGGTACGTAGCCCAATTAAATATATGTGTCGTGTTTACCGTTACAGTATCCCTATTTTCTATTTATGTATGAACCATGTTAAGTTTAGCATGACAAGTCATTCCTGAATGAGGTAGATTTTTCAGTCGACTTGTGGGCTCGTGCATGTTGTATAGCATCTCTAGCATTCAAGATATCCCTACAAGATTCAAATAACTAGCGCTTGATGGTAAAGGGATTGAATCCAGTTATATAAATATGAGAACAGAAATACACACACTTCCAGATTGATGCTGTCAGATATTTCTGATGGACAACTTGGTTTGTAACACTTTGCTGTAAGTTTTCCACAAGTGATGCATGTGAAAGGTCAGAAAATATCACAAGTCTGATGGTTAGCAAATAGAAAAAAGCTATTTACAAGACTATTAAAGATATATCATTAGTAAAAAATTTTTTACAACTTTAAAAAATAAATGTTGTGACACATTTAAAGTTATTGAAATTAAATTTCACGTGCTATAAAATATGTAGCATTATTTCCATAAATATCAGTCAATCTCCTGAGATTTTTTTATTAATAAAAATACTTTAACATTTTATTCAGGAAATATATTAAATGGTGAAGATGTGTGAAAAACATAATAAATAGGAAACAGGTGTTTGATAAATATATATTTGTTATAATTATGGTTTAAATCCATCACCACATTATATTTTTACAAAAGTTGAGGATTTTTTGAATAGTTTTAAAAATTGATTTAATACAATAAATTTAATTTACAATAAAGGAAAACGTAAAAACTAGAGATCAAAACCACAGGTTTAAAAATCAAGTGCTAGCAAACTTTTTTTTACTTAAGTTTCAAATATATTAAATTTATTAACTGAAAAATATTTCCTACTGATGCTATGTACACATTGAAATCATATATATATAATGTGTTTGTGTGGGTGGGTGGGTGTCAGAAAAAGATGTTTTGAAAACTGAAATTTGTCAGTATGGTAGAGGGATAGTCTCATATAACTATAAAAATCAAAAAATGAGAAATTTAAAAGGAGGCATTGGGAATTTTAGGGTCTTTGGGTGTCTAAATATAGAAAAAGCCTATTTAGTGCAGTCATTTTAAGACTGAAATTTTGCTAAAAGGAAAAAAAGATCATATTACTAAAGAACTTTGCATGGTTGTAGTACAATCTTTCTTAATGAACGTACTAAAAGTTCCCTTAAGATTAACATTGTGCTACTGCCGCCATATTGTAAAATAGCCACCTTTTTCAGTTTTTTGCTCATAAGTCACTAACGTTTTGAGATAGCTTAAACAATGTTGAGTAATAAATTTTAGGGCGTAATGAAACACAAAGTTGGTCTAGCTATGCTGGTTCAGGAAATATCAGCCTTATAGTAGTCAATATGTTGGTGTGTAGACGTGGATAGCGTGACATTTGGGACATGACTCAATCTTCAGAAAGCATCTTTAAGCGAAATGGAGTTTATAAACACCCAGCAATATCTTTTCTCCAAACAGTTTCACATATTTAAACTTTATTTAATGGTATCAGACCGTAATTGGCAGGCAATATGAGGAATTACTCAAAATAATCAAACCAGTCTTAATATGAAATTTCAAAGTTGGAGTTGGTTAAATTGTGCGGAGGATTTAAAAACTTATAAAACTAATTAATAAAACTTAAAAGGGTGGTACAGAACTTAAACTTGGCAAGAATCTTGGCAGGATGGTAGAGGGATTGCCTCATATTACCAGAAAAAATCTAAATATGAGACATTTCAAAATGGACCACTAGAAATTTGGGAGTATTGGAAGGTCTAAATAAAGAAAAAGCCTTTCAGGGAAGGCAGGCATTTGAAATTTGGCAGTTAACTAAATAATCAAACCAGTTATAAAATCTGTGATTTCAAATTTTGAGTTGAAGTAATGGGGTGTTTAAAAACTTTCAAAACTAACAAAAAATCTTACCATGGTGGTATAAAACTTAAACTTGTCAGGGAGATTAAGGTCTGATAATTTCACATTTTTAAATGGAACTCTGTAAAAAGTGGGGAAGGGGGAGGATATTATCGTATCTATTATTATTATATATTAATAAAATGAGAGTTCGTGTGGCTCTCATGAACGTTGCATGATATCTACCGCACGGAAAGGTCTGAAATTTAAAAATTAGTAGCCCCTGTGGACGAACATGTGTATCACGATGCAGTAACTTTAAAAATGTTATCTAATTAATTAAAAACTGGAGAAAAAAAATACAACACCACCATATAGATTTTGTTTATACATTTCACTCAATCGTGGAATGTGGGTTATAGTAGACTGTGTGCACGAATATGTGAAAATGGAAGATGGAATTTTAAAATTTTGATTGTATCCACCCCTTCTAGCCTTTGTATCGTTTTTGCCCTTTTTAACCTTTTAATCTAATTTACACTTTTTAACCTTCCCTTTATACCCAAAAATATTTATCTGGGGCATAGCCAGATAATTAAATTCAAGAGGTTTAAGAGGTGCAATAAAGGGGTGGGAAAAAGTTCAAAAATGGTAAAAAGGGTTAAAAGTAAATTTAAGTAAAAAGTTCAATAAGACTAAAAGAGCAAAAGTTGCAAAAATGTCCAAAATTGACCAAAATGTCAAAATGGGCAAAAAGGATACAATAGATAAAAATTATAACAAGGGCAAAAGGGGTAAAAATGATATATAGGTCAAAGAATGTATTTGATCATATTAAAAAGGGTGTAAGTAAATGAAAAGGGGTTAAAAAAAAGAGGTAAAAACGTTCAAATATGTGATAGGTTAGATTAAAAAGGGGGGAAAAGGTGAAGAGTGTAAAAAGGCAAATCTGCTTAAAAGCGTAAACGGGGTAAAAAAGGGTAAACAATTATAAATTGTGTTATAAAAGGTAAAAACATTTAAAAAAATTATTATTATTAGCACCGCGTCTTACTACCCGTTCGGGTTATACGCACTTACGCTAATGTGTAATGGTAGGGTGATTGTNATTATTATTAGCACCGCGTCTTACTACCCGTTCGGGTTATACGCACTTACGCTAATGTGTAATGGTAGGGTGATTGTGAGATTAAATGGAGGACCTACAGTTTAACGTGGAATCCGAACCACGGTGGAGGCCTGGCATTTCTCAAATTCACATGATGTCTTGTCAGATGTGAAGGAAGGGTTTGGTAATCAGATAAATCTGTGCCGGGACCGAGGATTGAACCCTGGCCGCCAGTACAGAAGTCTGACACCTTAACCCTAGACCGCCAGGTCACCATTAAAAAAAAGAAATATTTTAGTTTAAAGAGGCTAAAAGAGTGTAAAAAGTGCAAAAGGGCAAAATGAGTAAGAAGATTAAAACAGGTTAAATGTGGTATAAACATTATAAGATTATTTTGATTGCATCTAATTACAACCCTTTAACAACTAATTATTTATGCTTTGACACTCTTCTTTCATATTTATTAGCACCAACAAGTCGGAGTTAAAATCATTGTGTATTAAATAATATAGAAGTTATAACTTAATCTTCAAAAGAAACCTGCTTTCACGTTTTGTATCACAATTTAAACCAATAAAGACTGAAATTCAAACGTCATATAAGATTTAGTTACTATTCCCTGTAGTTAATTTTATATTCTTGAAATAAACAAGTTAATTTATATGTGAAGAACGGATACAACAGATAGTGTACGTATAATTCTAACAGCAGTGGAAAACCTACAAAAGCGTACAACTGTTGCCAAACATATCAACACGAGAGATATTATAATTTATTATATATAATTTACACAAATTTGAATAGATCTTAAGTTTATATTGATACAAAGTGTATGATCAAAATAGTATTACCTATATTATTGGTTAAATTTCAATCGATGTGTGTTCATTATAAGTATTACTTGAATTAAATATTAGTGTTTATTTAATCTTTATTTGTAAAACATATTCTGTAATTAAAAACAACTGTTATATAGTTTTAAGAACTACTATGTTACTCCACTTTTAGTTTTACATTTATTTTTAAAACACATTGGAGAATAATGAAGCAAAAAACAAGTGAAGATATTATATTGTCTGTTGATTTGATGTCTTGAAAATATATTTCCTAGGAATATGTAATAGTAAACTTAATAATGGTTGGATTTTGACCAAGATTTTTACATAGAAATTACTAACGACACAATCTTAGAATAGTTCTCATTTTGATATGGGATATTTTATATTAGATCAATAGGTTAACCCCACACTTGATTTACCGATAGCAAAAATACTTTTGAAAACAGAAAATGTACCTGTATGTGTGGTTGTGTTGTTCTTTTAACTTTATTTATTAGTTTGAAAAGTTGTAGAAGACACATACTCATAAAAACCTTAACTAATTCTAGTCTGCATGGTTTTATCATGTGTAAAATACAATTTTAAGTAACACTATAAATCCTAAATCAAAAAAATACCATAAAGCATTAAACTAAACATTTCAACAATGTATTAACATTTGTAAGGAAAAACTCATATGTAATACAAAATGATAAATGATAGTTGTCGACAAGATCAGTACTGATGATAAAATCAACTTCAATTGAGTTAAAAATGAAAAACTGGACATATTTTATACATATTCTTACACGTTTATATTCATAGTTACTTATAGATCAACTAACAATCGGCATATAGGTATGAGCCATTGTGATTGTGGATAGCTCTGAGTGCCTACTGACACTTTCACCAGTTACCACTACATCAGTAGTACCATGGCTTCTTTGGTGCTGACTGACAGCTCACAGCTGACTTCTGACAGTCAACATTTAGGTATAAACCTAAATTTTGACTGTCAGAAGTGACAGCTGCTAAACACTTGTTTTTGCAGATCATATGGTTTGGCGTAGGGATACATAATTTGGTCTGGTAGCTTTTCAAAGCTTTTAGCGGTCAGCTGCGAGCTGTCAATCAGCACCAAAGAAGCTATGGGGCTACTGTACCAACAAGTAAAGGAGGGGACCGGGACGCAAGTTGAAACAAGATGTTTCAGTGATAAGAGAGCATCGGTGCCAAGCCAAAAAATGTCGTGTTCGAATCCCGTATCTATGTTGTCACTTAAATTTAACTGAATTTGCGTTGATCCTCATTTCAAAGAGAAATACATTTTAGATAGAAATTAAATATTAAAAAATACATTGTAATGCTCTCCAAATTTGGTAAATATTAACAAAAATGGTTTGTTTGTTTGTTGATTAAAGAGAAGCATTACTATGGGCGTTTCATTATATAGCTATCAAGTAATTAATGTTTATAGTAGCTAAGATTTTAAATTTAATTAATGTTAATATACTAATGCATTTTCTTAAGATATATTTTATAAAATAAAAATGAGCGAGTGTGGGGGAGGAGGAAAATGATTGAACGTACTGGTTCGTCCAAGTACATGTTACTGGTATGGTTATATTTTAGTGCCAAAACTACCCTGAAGGCCAGAGATTGGATCCTGGCTTGTTGCACTGAGCTCATTTATTGCATCATAGGTTCTCAATTCTATCTTCAGCTAAATTACTGTACATTGCCTTTAATTTCATCCTCCTCTTATTGTGTGCTTAGCTTAACTATTGTAAGTCGTGGACAACCCTAATGGGGAAAAATAAACCTAAGACCTCAAAAATATTGTTCACAGTTGTTGTTTTTAAATTGTACAAATTATTTACTTATTGCTTTAATATGAATTTGTGTGTAGAAGATAGCTTGTGTAGTCCAAGTGAGATTGACAGGAAACAGTGTGTCATATTTGCATGAGATTTAAGTTAGATCCTCAAGATAGCTTTTGATCGTACTATGAATGTTAAACTATGCATGACATTTTGTTCAGGGTAAGTATAATCCTTTACAACTAAGTGTTAGGTTTATAGAAATTCTCCTATACTAAGAAAGAAAGCTCTTAGATATAATGTTCACAAAGATCCAATAAGATATGTGCATGGTTACCTAATTGACTTTGTAATGCAGGCCTACTCCAATGTTGTTGAACTTAAAAGTTCATTTTGAATGGTTCAAGCTAAAATGTATTAGCTATTGAAATTGGATATCCTAGAATTAAAATGTGTAGGTGTAAAGTTTCGTACGAAACGGTAAGCTTTGAAAAGATTAAATCCACCTGGAAGTTTCCATCATCTACTAATGCCACTTTTTGTAGGGAAAAGTATATTTTTCAGTAACTTTGTGTCAATGTTTTGGTAAAAAAAAAAAAGAGATTTACAAAAATAATAATATATTTATTCTTACTGATACAACCATTAAGTTCATTGTACATATCGAGATTTCACCCTCCAAATGAAGGAAGATTTATTCGCGAGATATAGAAAGCGTGTTACATAATATGCGTGGTTAAGTACTTTTTAGTTAACTCAGATGAAAGCTTATATATTTTTTAAACTCTTAATTATTACTCTAAGAAATTTGTGGGGGATTAAAATAGATCAAGCCCATGTGGATATTACAATAGAGTGATTGAACAATAAATAAAACACTCTTAAAAATATAATCATTTTATCATGTTTTAATGTAAGAGATGCTGTTTTTTGTATTATTTGATATCAAAATGTAAATTTGTATTGAAAAAAATTGGTACTGGCCACTCTCTTCCAAAATCTCGAATGTGTCTCTGGTTACACAAAGGTTAGAGACCTCTGACTTAGCGGTTGAAGAAGATATATTTAGAGGAAATACACCAGAATTTGCATAGAGGTACATTGGGAAAACATTATTAAAAGACACCCATAGAACACCCGGTTATAATTTGAACCCTATTCACTCAGTTACCAGTAAACATTACTATATAAGCTTTACGTTTAGTCTGCGTACCCACCGAAGCCATTGAATATTATTTTATTGAAAACAATTAAATTTTATGGCTGATATTTACACGTTAAATAAAAGTGTACTTCAGGAAAGATATCAACACTAACCAGGAGCGCGCTGTAATATATTCACAAATGTACTTGCAATATTGTGAGAATATTTTTTTAAGTACCCAAAATCTTTTGACGTATGCGACAAAGGTTTTATACGAATAATATCCCATGGTAGCCAAAAAATACCTTACGATGGTACCAGGCCATTTAGTGAATTACCAATGCACACAACCCTCTCATCCAACTTTAACTGTGTCGATAACCCTCAAAGGGCCGGGATAGTTTGACAGGTTTTAAGGTGAGACCAGTAGTGCAGTCCTCAAAAAGCAAGTGCCTTAGCGATTGGTGGGTGGTAAATTGATGAATTCAGGGGTAATTTTTTTCTTTTATTGATTTTTTAAGTCCGCGTCTTACTACCTGTTCAGGTTATACCCATATGCGATGATCACTCCAGAGATAAATAAGGAAGCATTTTAGAGGTATGCCAGGCTTCCACCGTGGTTCGGATTCCACGTTAAACTGTAGGTCCTCAATTTTCATCCCACAATTACCCTACCATTACACATTAGCGTAAGTGCGTATAACCCGAACGGGTATTAAGACGCGGTGCTAATAATAATAATAATAATAATTTTAGAGGTGCTCTACCCGCCGCATTAGGGAAACTATTAAGGAAAAACCACCCTCGATATATCCGACCGGTATTCAAACTCCAATCTCCTTCGACCATTCAGCCACTAAAATGGGCACATTTAATTAATAATTATTAACACATGCATAGTACACTCAAGGAACAAATATATTCATAACTTTTTCTTAAATAATAAATATTCACGTCAAACAATATCACCTTGATATAATTATTTATCGAACAAATATGCAACTTATACCTCAATGGTACTAGCCCCTTTGCAACGGTAGGTACCTAATTCACCAATGGGAGGGGTGATTCCACTCAATGAATAGTATTGATCATATTTATTTCAAAACACCACTGGAATAAGGGTGGATCATCTGGTTGGATCTTTGGGTAGCTCTGTTGTTTTTATCACAATTCCTATTCCGTGTGAGACGATTGTGTTTTAAATGTTATTATTATTATTATTATTATTAGCACCGCGTCTTACTACCCGTTCGGGTTATACGCACTTACGCTAATGTGTAATGGTAGGGTGATTGTGAGATGAAATGAAGGACCTACAGTTTAACGTGGAATCCGAACCACGGTGGAGGCCTGGCATTCCCCACATTCACAAGATGTCTTGTCAGAGGTGAAGGAAGGGTTTGGTAATCAGATAAATCTGTGCCGGGAC
>CABEEJ010001320.1:128370-149802 GCA_901482245.1 Timema douglasi | reverse complement strand
AACACATTTATGGGTAGTTTAATCACGAGTGAATTTCAAAAATTTGAAATATTCAAAACCTTGCCCAAACGATTTATTTCCAAATGGATATCTTGGGAATATTTGACATGACGCCATTAACAGATCTTTGTTTTTGGTGAAAACTCTTTAATGGGTAGTTTACTAATTATTGATTTTTCAAAACTAGACATATATTTAAAATGGCACTAATGATTTGGTTCCAAATAAGTATCTTGGATGTGTTTGACATGAAAAATAGCCCTCTATACTTTGTTTTGGGTAAAAATTCGATAAAGGATCGTTTGCTGAGGAATGATTCTTGAACACTTGAATTATTTTGAGAATGCCTATAATAATTTTGCCTAAAATGTATGTATGGAAAGTGTTTGACATTAACATAACAAATACTTGTTTTGGAAGAAAATTTGGCCTTGGGTAGTTTGCTAATGACTGTTTTTTTATTTGGACATTTAAAAAAATAGTTTTAGTGATTTGGTTCAAAATTGGTATTGGGAGAATATTTTAGATATCAAAAATAATGTTTATTTATTTATATAAAATAGATTAAACTATGAATAGTTTATTAGCGACAAATTATAGTAAATTTGAAGGTTTGGAAACTGGCCTTGAAGAGTGAATTCATAATGTGGCTGTGTGAATAGTGTTTCATTATAAATAAGAATACGTTTTTATTTTTACAAATAACAAATAGGTTAAGGCACGTTTACAAATAATCTATTATTTTTTTTAAATTTAAATGTTATTAAATATATTTGAGCAATTCGGTTTTAAATCTATATAGTTATTGTTAGTGTGCTTAACAATATTACTTGTTTGTTTTTACTAGTAAAAATTATTTAAGAGAAGCTTACTAAAAACCTATTTTTGAAAATATTCTTCTTAGCTATAATACAAAATATGAGAAATTTTGTATGATTGTGTCATACAATTTACTTATTTGTGAAAGAAACACTATTATACCTTCTAATGTGAATGCATAAAACTACTGAAAACATTCCTCCAAAACACTCGTTGCTAAGGAGATTTACAAGGATTATCTATACATTAAAATGTAATATATATTAATTGTAACAAAAGATTTAAAATATAAATGCAACCACACTAACAGTTTGTGTTTTCAATATTGATTCTATCGCTGATGAGATAACGTGATGATTTATAGCTTACTCTCTATTCTTAAACATAAGGAGTACAGCACATGAAGTCTCATTTCTATCCGATGAGTACTTTTTTATTTTACAGGATACATACAGACAGAATCTAACATAACAGATTTAGAGTTTTACTATGTCAATAGATTACTTGGCATTAGGGGATAGCGTAAATTCTCAAATAATATGTTTAACACCTATTCAGTCTCAAGAGTAATACATTTGGAAGAAGGTATAGGAAAGGTGGATTGAAAAATATAAGAGGGACGAACACAATATGGCTTTTGCAATGAAAAGAAGAACACAGTTCACATTTTACGCTGCTGTCATTGGACTGAGAGGTAATGGTTGCCTCTTAAAGAAAATCAATCGACACCGCTCAATCCCCCGACCTAGGTTTCAATCCATCGGAAAACATCAGAGAGGATTGGGAAACGTGCACACAACTTCCTAAAAAGGGAAACAAAAACCACACAATAGGGATAAAATGTAAAATTGTAAATAATGATAAAACAGAGAGATATAAACATATAAAAGGTATAACATAAAGGACAAACACAGGAAAAGGACATTGGACGCGAATATATAATATATATCTATAAGGAAAACCTATTTTCGCTTTATGAGGTAATTGTATTACATTTGGAGAAAGATATAGGAAAGTGGATAGAAACATATAAAAGGGACCAACACAATATGCCCTTCTCCTATGTTTGTCCTTTATGCTATCCCTTTTACATGTTCCTATCTGTGTGTCCCATCACTCATTACTATTTTCCATATTCTTCCTTTTGTGTTTTTTTTTTCCTCTTTTAGGAAGTTGTGTTGCGCGTTTCACACTCCTCCCTGATGAGTTCCGATAGAATGAAACCTAGGCCGGGGGATTGGGTGGTGACTATTACCTCTCTGTCCAATTGCAGCAATGTAAAGTGTGAACTGTGTTATTCTTTTCATTGTAAAAGCCATATTGTGTTTGTACCTTTTATAGGATTTCTATACACCTTTCCTATACCTCCTTCTAAATGTAATACAATTACCTCATAAAGCGAAAATATGTTTTCTTTATAGAAATAATCTTAAAGAGTAAGAAACACTTGTCTACACACATTTTATTTAATCATATTGTGATGATCACGTGCTCATGCCAATAAAGATAATACATTACTTATTATTAGAAATAGATTGTTCATTGGCGTATGCTTGTTTGCGCTGTGTGTTCTCACAGGTATTGTGTTTGTATTTAATACGTCATGTATTCTGTGTGCAGACAAGTGCTGAAGAAACATGAACCAGTCTACCAGGCAGTTTGGGCCAACAACACTGATTTTGACGAGGTTCTAATATCCCCTGTCATGATACAAGATCACATGCCGGATAACGTGTTGCAAGCACTCAACAAGGTAACTAACTTTCAATAATTAGCACACTGGTCTGTGTTATTGACATAGAATAAATGTATTCAATTCCATCCCTAAATATATTTAAGTTATTTTTTTTCCCTTGAGAGAAAATAGATGAGGGCTGCTAAATTGAGGTTGTGTGAGAAACCAATTAAAATATAAATAAGAACTAGATTATTAGCATGAATTTATTAATAACTCAGTATAAACAAGCTCTAAGAGTTTAATTTAAGCCTGAGCTGAATTAAACAAGTAAATTCTATAGTATAATTATCTGCTAAACAGTAAAATGGGACGAAGATATATATCGAGCTTGATGGTACTATCGTTCTAAGGTAGCTGGTTAGTGAACGACAGATTTGACTTTTATAAATTATGTTGTTCTCACTGTAAATACAAAGAAAGATAACCTTTATTCCGAAGGCATTGTTATCTCATTTTATAATTTGAATGATTATGCTGGTGATTAGATTATATCTATAATCATCTATTTAAAAATAGTATAGTTTTAATAAAATTATAGCCCAATATTAACTAATTGTAAACAAAAATACGAATTGATTATCTCGATTGTATTGGTTTAATAAGATCAAAATATTTTAAATAAATTATTTTCCTAGTTTTAAAAATAATTATCGATAAAATTAACTACACTATCATATTGCGTTTTTTTAAATTGAAGGTTAACTGTATTTACAAAATATATACAAATACACTTGTGAACTATACCAAAGTATTGAGTAAGGTATGTAAAAGACTAAGGTAAAAAGTATGTACATTTAATAATGTCAAAATAATTTTAATAAAATAAAAGATAAATAATTCCCTGACAATTGTTTTAAATACATAAGTCATTTTGGTTTATTAATTTAGATCTAAGAGTATAGCCCGGATGGGTTATAAAACGCGGTGCTAAATAAATAAATATATTTAAACCAAATATATTCTTTCCTTCAAAGTACGGTAGATATAGATAAAGTAATTAAATATAAACTAAAATCATATATACCATCGACAAAACAATATTATTTAGGTGAAAAACATAAATACAAAGTTTAAATATATAGCTACATCTGTTAATGTATAGCTCCATCATTACCAATATTTAAATAAAAGTATTATATATAAAAAATATTTGACGTATTTAACGTGCATTTTCTGAGACGACTGATTATATTTGCAAACTAATTATCAACTAGCTTAAATATTACCCACTTTGGTGATCGAATAGTCTAAGGCATACCTTTCGTGTTAGCCTGGCTGATGACTGGAAGATCGGTGTTTGAATCCCGGTCAGGTCCATTGAGGATGGTTTTTCCTAAATGGTTTCTCACTTTCATTCCACACAAAGAAGCTTTTTTCATCAACCCTACTTCATTAACTACGATATATATAAGCTGAATAGGTAGTAAGACGCGGCGATAAAAAAATAAATCTTGAACAGACATCCAGCCCCGAACAATTGTTTTTTAAAACACCTCATCTTACAACCCATCAGGTTATACATCATCAATAATTCATCATTACGAAAGAGGGAACCCAAATTTCACCAATTATAAATTTTTCCGCCATGCCGAGAGTCAAACCCTGGACCCTTATTTCTTTAAATATAATAAGTGAAGAAATCATCTATGTTGTATGTTAGTAAAACATAGTATAGTTTGTTAATGATGAACGTAAACTATATAATTGTAATTGTAACTGTATTTCGGACGACACTTTGATCGGATATCTCACTAAATAGCATACATTTAACCAAATGTATATTTTATTTGGGGAATTATTCGGACACGGTCGATGAGCACTCTCAAATATCTCTTCTCTTTTGTATCTTGTTATTCATATTCTAAGTAGTTACATGCAATCCTCCCGTTTTAGAAGAAATAATATTTCATCTATAGGTTCTTGGAACTCTTAAAGGCTTAATTAATTTTTAGTTATAGGCATGGCCCCCACTTCCTGAAGCAGGCTCCAAGGTTAGAATTTTTGTCGGGGGGCCCCTACATACCACTAAGGTTAAGAGCAGCGTGATACTCTTCAGGATTCAGGATGAAATAAGTCAATTTAAATGATGACACAAAAGTAATATTTATAATTACTTAAAAAACTATATAGATTTACATAATCAAACTTATAATAGTATAAAAAACTATCTCAAAGTAACCCACCTCGGTGGCGTAGTTGGCTAACGCGCTAGTTGTGTTGAGCTCGACTGCTGAGGACGGGGAGATCGAGGTTCGAATCTCGGTCGGGTGAACTGGGGGTGGTTTTTCCTAAATGGTTTTCCACTCTCCCTCCACGCAAATGTGGGTTCACTTCCTCTAATTAAACCTTCCCAATTCATAATCCATTAGAGTAATTAGTACTTAAAGCGTATAACCCGAACGGCCAGTAAGACGTGGTGCTAAATATTATTATTATTATCTCAAAGTATATTTTTTAGCTTTTGTGAGGTGAATTTTAATAACTTCAGTTAAATCAAATAGCTTAAATCATTTTCGATGCACAAAATTGCTAGATGATTAAGTTGCTCTCTACCAGATATAGGCTACTTCTATGCCATGTTTTCAATGAATTTGCCAGTCTGCTGAACGATCTTTAAGCTAAAGAAACAGTAACTGGTACCGTACAAAACAGTTTAATGGCGAGGCAGATATTGGCAAATATACCCTACAGTTATTATTTTTGCTATCGTTAACTGCGTTCAAAAGTCGAATCGGGCTTTTTTCAGTGCCGAAAACTGTCTTGTCAATAATGTTAAGGTGAAGGATTTCGTGCAGTAAGTACTTTGACAGATCTTTCTCATATATATTTACAAGTTTTTCTACTTTTGCGGTAAGTTGACCATCGTCTAAGTTCTTTAAGATAAAATTGGGTGAGAATAATTCACATAATGCTATCTACTGCTTCAAGTCTTGTATTTAAATTATTGATAATAAAATCCAATACTGGGTAGACTACGGAAATTCTGAAATCTTGTTCAGGTTCTTTTGAACTTTTTTGGTTTTCGGGAAATTAAAGTTGTATTCCTACTACTTCAGCAACTGATTTGGCCTATTTAATAATACTTTACCACGAGTCACGTAAGTTCTACATCACTCGCACTAAGTGTGGTCTTGACATAAAGGGATAAATTTTCCTTTACTTTGTATGACAACGTTCTTTTTGTAAATACTTACTAATATTTTGTTACCATTGGCAAGCTGTCTAGATTTCAATTTTTAATTGATTCCACCCAAAACTAGATTTTCTTTTAAACGCTCGTACTTTATCGCCGGCCACTGAGGGTTTGAGATTTTTTTCTTTTAAGGATCTTGATTTCAGCCATCTATCTATTGAAAGGAAATTGATGATATTTTCTGAATCCCTACTTAGGTGCCACAAAAAATCTGCAAAGATCACTTGTTTGGTTCTCAAAAGAGAAGATCCGAAAAGTTATATCGGCGTAATTGGTTAAAAAAAACCACTACACTTGAAAAAAATATACCCCAAGCATAAATAAGTAACCCTACAACGCGATTTGATTAGTTTCGACTTTCGATTGAATACTGATTGAACTGCAACTGATTGGAGGCTGGAGGTGAGAAGAAATAAGAGGTTTTAATGTGGAATCAAAACTTCCCAGAAAATTCTGGAAAAGTGTCGAAGCTAACAATCGTATCTGAAAGCACGGTGAAGTTCTCAAAGAGACGGGGTTAGCTGGCAATGTCGAGTCTCTCTGTCTGGTTTCGCCACGTGCAGTCAGTGTGCTTCACCGACATTCTAGATGTTTTGCGCGGTTCCAAGAAGGTTCAAGCATGCAAGGCTCACTGAGGTGACGTATGACATGCACTTAGCCTTGATAAGACTTTATACCTACTCTGCTTCACAACACGCTGCAGAAGCTAAATAATTTCTACCCAATACTTACATATGCACAGTCCATGGCCACACAAATTAACAGTTTTTGATATCTTGTCACGTTTATTTTAATCATTTTTCTTTCCGATCTATTTGCGGAGCACCTAGTGCTCCACGGAGTACACTTTTAGACCAGCTAGATTACGATATGGCCCTATCTTACAAGGTATAAGCTATACCATAGTGAAATAATGCAAGGTAGGCTTACTACCTTACAGGGTAGACAAATAGTGCATGATTCAAGTTTCAGTCAGATATTGGTGGGAGCGAATTATGTGAATTGTCCAACTTCACTCAGTTGCCAGATCTTATCCGCTCGAGACAGATTGAAAATTTTTGTATTTGAAATTTATCAAGTTACACAAAGTTCAAACATTTTTTGAAAACACATTTGAAGTGGTTTATGTCAATAATAATGCAAAGTATTCTATTGATTATTATTATTATTATTTTATTTGAGTTATTTAACCTGCACTTTCAGAACTGACTGATTATATCAGCCCAATAGAATTTCTATGAGCAAGAGCGAAAGGACCTACCAATTTTACCGTATATAGTGTTTTCACATACCTTTTAAGGATTTTTTTAATGGCACAATCGAAATAGGACCGACGGCTTTTCTTCCCCTTATAATTTTATTATCACTAACATTATTATTATTATCATGACTTATTGAAATTATTACCACATATTTTAAGAAAGTTTTTTTTATGTCTGTACTATGCCCTTGTTGCTTGGAATTCAATTTCCTTAACTGACTCTCTCAGTTTAGAAAACGTTCAAAGAAAACTTGTCGCTGCACGCTTTGATAAATTCTTTACTAACCAGATTTATTACGATTATAACAGAATTCGAAACCTCTTAGGACTCCAAACTCTATACTCGCGTAAACTTCATTGGGCTGCCCTTTTTGTTTTTAATATTTTCAATAGCGAAGTTTCCATGTAAATTTGCCCTTGATCATGTAGTTATATATATCCCTTCTCGGGCCTCTCGTAATCCAAAATTATTTTCTCTCAACAACTCTTACAAGGTGAGCCCTATAGGTCGTTGTATCCACAGCGCTAATTCCAGATTTTTCGTATTCGACTTTTATCATAAAAGAAAAGCCAAATTCAGAGAGTTATTTAAGAAACTCCCTTATAACTAATTTATCCTGTAGGGGCTCTGCCTAAAAAATTTAAATTTACATTATTCTGTTTTATGTGTTTGCTTATTGCTTTGATTTTTAAATATTATGCTTTTACTGCTCTCAAATTATTTATTTATTATTTTTTATCCTCCATCACTAATAATTATGTCCTATTTTTTGTAATTATTCAGCAGTGTCTATCATTATTTAGCAATTTTTTATTTTTTTATAATACGTATTTTAAGGTACTTCTGTAATATTCAGTGCTAGTCTGTCATAGGTCTCACGACTATTAGCCAGCGCTCTAATAAATTGAATTATTATTATTATTACTATGACGTACAACCTGAACGAGTAGTAAGACATAGTGCTAAAAATGATTTTTAATTATTAATAATATACCAGTGGCGTATTTTCTGGGTATTCTAGTCCTGCACCGCATACCCATGATTATATGGACTAGTTTCTAAATCCATTGTTGTTTGTGCAAACTGTGTAAATAGTAATGTTTAAATTGTGAATAAATATGCATGTATAATATATATATAAAATTAATTTTTAAACTAATATTTGATCCTAATTCAAGAATATTGTGTTTTAAGTAATTATTCCTTCAAAAGGGGCTTCTACCTACCCAGCTTATGAAGCTCAGGACCTGCTGCTTGAAAACAGCAGGCAAAGCTAGAGAAGTTCTAATGACCATGATCAATGTCTATGGGGGTTGCAACACCCCCCACCCCCTTGCCCCTTGCCAAACAACATTGGTCAATGAACTAGGGTGTTTAAAACCCAGGGACTGCTGAATATTTATCGCAAGCAAAACAGTGTGCCAACTGTTGAACATATATTCAAGAATCAAGATCACAATGATTATTTATTAGGCTAGTATGGCTCAAGTAAAATAAAATAAATTCAAATAATATACGTGAAATAATCGCATAAATAACAATCTTTAAACTATGTAGTAATTAAATACATATTTGATTATGTTTATGCATTCTAGGCACATGTGTCATCATGTATTTGGCAAGCATATTTACCACCATTTTACAGTATAAACGGGTGAAGTATGGGTGGGAGGGTGGGGAATTAAAGGCTAATTTCACTGTAGTAGCTATACAGTATTTTTGTTTTTTAGTATTAAGTATTTATGGAGTTTTAACCTTGTTCTTTTGATTGTTGCTTATAAGTATATATTTTTTGCAGCATGTTTTATTTAATTATTAGTCATTGTAGTTTTATATAATTATATTTCAAGGAATCCCGAAAGTTAGGAGTGTAATTTCACAGTTTCAAAATGATTAATCAGAAAAAACGTAAAATAAAATTTATTTTCAGATGTAGATGTCTTAACAATAAACCAATGACGTAGCGACAGAGAAATATGCCCAATAGGTAAAGATCTCCCCTTTGTTACTGTTATCACAGTTTACGGATTTAAATAGCTCCTGGAACATAGTTAGGATTTAATAGATAGTCTTAGGCTCATAATTATTATTGCAACGTGAGTTGGACAATCCACCCTATTTCTCCCACAAAGTTATGATGGACACTTGATCCATGTAGTAATTAATTTTACTATTTTTATATATTTTTTTTCTTTGCGTATTGCTACCTGCAAGTCCGATACCTTAGTTCAGTCGGCAGTTTTCCTGCCCACTGAGCTAAGGGTTTCGGGTTTGATTTCCGGCATGGTCCAAAATATTATTGGTAACATTTGGATTTCCCCTCTCACAGTGATTAGTTTACAGCCTGGGGGCTGGGTGTTGTGTTTGTTCTAGATTTAAGATAAGTCGTCTGCTGATATAACCACTTGGCCTAGAAAGTGCACGCTAAATACCTCAAACAAATGAAAAATGAGAATGCTATCTGTGTATACTTTTAATTACACTCAACCAATTTAATAGTGTATGTACTCTTATACAGTCAGGAGTGTGCTCATAACTCTTAGCCTTGACATTTTTACTTAAATCTCAGATTATTTAGGTATTGCGATGAACTGCAGTGTGCTGTGTTTTGATATTCCATTACAATTTGAGTGGACGATAATCATCAGTAATTTCACGTTTTGGTGTGTTTTGAGCATAGTGCTGGTGTACTTTTATGAAGTCAGAATATGTAATAGGTTGTAAATGTGGATATTGAAGCAAATATATAAATAAGTCAAAAAAGAGAGATTAGGAGAGTTGGGAGGTCCGAAGTTTCCCAAGATAGAATGCGAGTATGAAAAAAACCGTTAATGTTTGAGATCCATTGTTCTAAACGAGAGGTACTCATGTTTAAATATATCCAGGGGAACCATCTCTTGACCTTCTTGGCCAACTGTGGTTAAGTCTCTTTGACCCCTGAATCCTCCCTGCAGCTTTTAAAGTACAGCATACCTATTAATTTTCTCAGAATATGCCACTGTTAATATTATTATTCTATGCATATAACCCTAACGAGTAGTAATACGCGGTGCTAAAACTTATTATTATTATTATTATTATTGTTATTATTATTATTATTACAAACCCGCTTTAAATTTATTATATACCGCACACACTCCACTGCCTGAGATGAGTAAGCCTATATTAGGGTGTGAATTTTGGCATGTTTAACTGAAAATTGTATTTACAAGTCAGTTAAAAAAACTGTTTTCACCTCCTCCTCTATCCATGCACACTTTTTAAACATATATCCAAATCACCCATGCTTTATTAGATTGATTACAGTATAAGTCATTATTTAGCCTTGACTTAATGTTCCATAACAATTAAGATGAAATCATGAAACACCATGTAGGCCTGCACCAAAAGACAATGAGCGAAACACAACACCAATAGCTGACACCTGCTGGTAGACAGACTTCTCAGGTATATTTCAAACAGTTGTGTTTTGCCTTTACAAGAGGACATTAGTTCAATTTTCCGAGTGTTATCAATAGGGAGATTCATTTGTGCTGAGCTCATGAGAGATATATTTATATTTATACGTAGTGCCATTCCTGGCACTTGTGTTTTTGGCTATCAGCAACTTGTACTAATTTAAATGAAAAATAACAGAAGAATTGGCTAAGAGCAACTGCGCCTGTCAACTGCTCCTGTATTTGCCTGGAACTATGAAAAAATCACTGATAAAACCAACTAAAAAAAATGTTGTATTTTTTCATGTATTTTTTGAACACACTGGTTGTATTAACACACGACTAACACACCAGCCTAATACTAAGGAAAATCCAACTTTCAGTCCCTCGCCTCGGCAAATAATATGTTCTTGTATAAGTTCGGCTTTTTACGTGCCTGTACTGGTACAGTATTGAGTACAGCAGGGATGAGAAGTACAGACACTTCAGGAGTGGTAGTGGTGGTGGTGGTGGTGGTGGTGGTGTTTTCAGGTGGTGTAGGATGCTGACTAAAGTGCAGATAGCGCTGTAGCACTTGTTGGTATAAAGTCCAGTTAGCCTGGTTGTCAAGTTTTGAAGCGAGAATTTTTTCAATTTCCTTGTTCAGCTCGGAGACCACTAGAATTGTGACCGATGCAACTTGTTGGTGGTGTTGCTAGTAACAGCGTAGTATTTCCGGGAACACCAATGTCAACTTTTTCATGTGTACCATCATATACTTGTTGAATAAGGAACCAAGGACACCGCTGATTAATTGGGCTAAAAGTAGGGGCAGGAACGCTCCCCATTTCTGATCGAGTAGTCATCTCTTCTTCTTCCAGCACTCTCCTCGTTTGAGCAGCTTGCGCAACCCCTGCTTGTGAGCACGTAACTTTGTCTTCTGAGCGTTTTTCAACCACACCCACCCTTTTAAAGTATTGTAGGCACACTTTCTATCAGAGTCAATCAGTTTCTTGTCTGCCTTTTTCAGCAAGGCGACACTTTACTGCGGGCTCATACGATGCATCTCCCGCAACAGAGGGGTTTGCTTCAGCACTTTGGGAATCATGGTTATGAAATGATCTATAATTAGGAAGTGCCGTTTTTAAAGTTTTTGCGTGGTAGGTACACACAGCACCCGACATTTGTGCGGGTTCTATATCTGAACCATTAGGTTGTACCTTGCGTGAAATCTAACAATATATACCCGTAGGGAGTACTTGTAGCATCAGCTTAAGCCTCTTGTAAACCACGGGGGTTTCCAAGACAGACTTGACGTAAAAAGGTTTTGAATCTAAGCTTCATCCCTGGGATTTTCAAAAAGTACGATATAGTGTGCATTTAAGGAAATGTCTCTTTGGCCCTTGACCTGGTGGAATATATTTTGTGTAAGGTAAATGACGTTATTATTTTGATGATATCATCCTTTGGTAAAAAGATCAACGACCACTTCGTTGACTTCACGCATCAGTTCGTTCAGGATAATCAGCTGTGGAGAGTCATTACAGGCGTCATCCATTTTCGGCAAGCCCTTAAAGAATATGACACGGGGAATTGGCCCGTCTTGTTCGAATCCCGGTTTCCATAAAGTGTAATATGAGGAGATTTTATCAAATTTAACGTCACACATTGTGTCCAAGTGACGGATAAAGTCTGCTACAAAATGTTACTTTCCATAGCCGAAAGGGCCGCTAATGATGGACGAAAATGGATATTTCAACTTGTCCATAATGTTTGAGACTGAGCTTATAAGCTAAATGATATTGTATTTATAGGATAGGAGGGAGGGGGTGTAGACGTTAAAACACACACATAACAGTTTTCATAATATGTATTCACACAAATAAAAGTTTCAGAATACAGATCACACTATGAAACTATACATGGAATATTTATATACACAAATAAAAGTTTTAGAATATAGCTCACACCATGAAAAGTATACTTGGAATATGTATTTACAAAAAAATGTAATTATAGAAAATATCTTACACCTTGAATATATTATACATGTTTAAGTGTAGATGAAATAATAATAAATTTATTGAGGTCATAGCGGGAATAATAGCCTCGCTACTAAATATCTAAGCTAATTTACAAAGTCTAGTTTAAAGAGTATTTGAATATATAAATACAGAGCGATGGTTTAGATTTAAAATATGTACAAGAAAATAAACAAAATTGACTAGAATTAAAATAAATACAAAAAACCAATTATATTTGACTAGAAATAATCAGGTAAGTGGAGGATTGTACTGGTAGATAAAAAAATATAAAAAGTATCCTGGGTGCATAAAATAAATCACTAAAAATATATGCGTATTTTCACGCAGAATTAAAGAAAAAAATATGACTATTCAGCCCATCTAAATTATCACCCTTTAGTCATGGTGAGCGGGTTTACTAGGACTCTGATACCCAAACGGCAACTTATTAAAATCATCAGTTATCCGTCGTTTGGTGTACACTGGCCGGTAAACTTAGTTCTGCGAAACGGTACTTACAGTCGCAAGAAATTTCCTTACAATTTTGTACAGTATTTGTATGTATCTTTCCGCAGCCTGTTCGGTGAGCATCGCTTTCAAAACGTCAAAATTAACACCGTTCTAGTTGCCGTAGTTTATGATGTCCCCGCAAACTTTGCACACCGTTTTTGTTTTGGCAGGATCGCCACCAACACAAACGTGGTACGCGTAATTCTTGGGGTCACCAGATACAAAGGCGCTAATATAGATTCTCATACAATAATCCTGAAGTTCATCCGTGAGGTCACCTAAAGAGTTTACGAACGGTGGACTCCAATCGCCCGGTCGTTCCGTGAATAGAACGCTATCTGTATCATGATACAAAACTTGGTACCCCAATTTTTCAAGAATGCTGTATAAGTACAACTTAGCCATAGCAGTCGTGTAGCATGCCACCGCCACACTCGTGTTAGTGTTAGATAGCAACGCGTCATGCGCACCCTTGTAATTGAGGAACAAAACTCATCATTTACATCAATTACGCTGTTCAAGGTGATGTATGGATCCGTCAGGTACTTGTGGATGCCCTGATAGTCATTGACAACGGCTATGTGTGATATATCGGGTCTTTACCCAAACTTTCCTTATAGTGAATTTAAAAATAGTTTAGCCAGGGTTCGTAGACCAGGGTTTTTACAAACATAACCAAAATCAAGTTTTACCCCAACTATTTCCTCATAATTTTGAATATACATGCTAACTTCTCACCTTGTGAGGTACACCACTCCTGCCATCCACTGACTTCTTGTTTGATTTTCAAAAAAGTATCAATGTACCCATGAAACAATCCCCCAGAAGCTGTCTGACGATCTTAAACAGATACATTGTACTCCCACACTTCGTGTACAGCTTCAATGGTGTAGCCTTTCTCAACGGCTTTCCAGAACTCGTCAATTACCCAGACGCCTGTCAACTAGTGTTCATTCTTGTCGTTGTGCTGACATGTGCCTTGATTTTTCTCTTCATCGCAGTTTCTGCACAAGACAAACATTAACTTGTTACGCATCCGTGTAGGCAATACGGGCATGAATAAATCCCTCAGATGCGTCATGGTAGCTTTGGATATGCCTTATACTTGATCTATATACGGACAATTTGTTTCCAAGTGAATTTTTGGGTGGCCGATGGGATATTTGTTGTACTTACAAACGTAAAGATGCTAAGAACACACATCCAAGTACTTGATCTTCTCTCCACAAGAAAGATCTTCCTCGTGGAAGCGTTTGATACCATTTGTACGCACGCTAAAGAATGCATCCCTGGGACTGAGGGGCTCTTTGCTGTACACATTGTGTTGGAGTACAAATTGTTTCAAGTCCTTGTCTGTGCGTTTCATTGCATTAAATAAACACTCCCTCTTCTCTACGACCGTATAACCGGCATTCTTAAATTTTAGCAAGCAAGCCATGGTCGCTTCATAGCGCGTCTCCATGGTCTCGTAAGGGCTGTTTATAATAGGGGTGGACCAGTAAGGATAACAGAGAGGGCACCAGTGCCAATAAAAGCCCCAGAACTGGAAGACGGTGGTGGTATCTCCAGCTTTAACAACACCGTCTACAAGTCACATTAATACATATTCCTCACAGCTGTTTCCCGCATGAAGGATAGAGACACAGCGTTGATGAGCCTCCCAGAAGAGCCATTTTACAGCGACGTGTGACTGTTGGCCTGCACACCAGTAGCCACCGTTAGTGATGATACCGATGGTATTCTCCTTCAGATAACCTCGGCGATACACCAACATGGCCGCTCCTGCGATCGTAAACACCTCTCTGAAAGGATCCACCTTTGCTTTTTTCATTAGCATATCTCTAAACTATAGGCAGGCCTCCCGTAAGACCTCTACATCTTTCACGCAATACAGTTCCGACTTGTGAATAAAATTTTCTTTGACCAACTTGTCATACCACTCTAAAAGTGCTCCTGTCATTCAACTGACATGTCCCCGATATCGTAGTCCTCTTTTGGTGGCAAGGGACCCCTATACCCCGCGTTTTCTTTTTTATTGAAAAAATTGGGTAAATATCTTTTGGCCAAAGACTCGTCCAAGACGAATATTTTGGGCAGCTTGGACAACGACATCAGGAGAAAGTTCAGTGAGTCAATAAAGTGGAGTGGGCTGTAACGCATGGACATGATTTTCCCACCGTTCATTATGAGCTCTGGAGTCAATTTTTTTGCCTCCATAATATATTTTAAAATAAAACTCACATCTTAGCATTTGGCATTGTGGACTAAGAGGGTGATGTCCTTAAATTTTGCCAGTTTAATTTGCTCTATAAGTCCGAAAAATTGGGCCACTGTGGCATCACCTTTGAATATGCGCTTCCTATCACCCCCACATTCGGTTCAATGGTTACCACTTACATCGATATGAAGGCAGGACTTGCAACACGTCTTCATGGTACAGAGGTTAGGTTTGTGCAAGTACGTGCTGGCTGCACCTTGAAGAAGCGCTTCTTGTCGGCATTCAAAATCATAGAATACGAACATGAAATTGCTCTTTTCCAGTGATGGCTTGGATGGGGCTTGATTCATATAGCAGAAATCACCAAAAGGACGATGTGTCTCGCATACTCTCCAAAAAGTCTCATGACACCTGTGTGAATATTCTGCTCTTTCCAAACTGAAAAAATGTCCACAGACCTCACAAACATTTTTGACATCACAGAACGACATGTGACCTCTTAAAACACCGGGACGGTTATGGTTATCAATAAATGTCTGGTTTGTGAACCAGCGCCCAAAGTCTTTACAGACCACAGATCACTCTCTACTGCAAACCACTTTAGCGTAACACTTTTTTCACGTCGATTCATATTTGTCCTCGATATTGGTGTTGAACGGCACACAACACCCATGGAAAAAGTATGAGCACTTAAACGCGGCTGTCAAGGATGTTAAGACATCAAAATTATTTGGCTTATCGTCGTGAAAATACAAATCAAGGTAGTCCTTAAAGGAATGTTCGGGAGGGGTAGACCCCTCATATAGGACTTGCTTCCCCCAACGTTTCCTGAACACGGTGGTTTTGTATTCGGAGAGGTATGTTTGAAATTGTTTTAGTTACGTTATTTCGCCTCCTTTCAAAAGATTCACACGGGCATCACGGCATAGTTATTCTGCTTTGAGTTTTTTAATATGATGACCCATTTTGATCTGTTTAACGGTCTTCACGTCCATGCATCCGGTCTCTCTTTTAACGTCGCGCACAGCCTTGGCGACAACCAATGCACTAGCAAGGCAAAGTGTATCGTCGCCATTTTGAATCGTAATGATTCCTTGGTTGTTACGGCTATATGTGGCAGCCGGGGAGAGTTAATCGCAATGACGTGCACTCCCAAGAGGATCCTTAAAATGGTTGAGTTTAACGTACAGTGGTCCCGTACTCAAGAACAAACTATTACTCTGCAACATGCGACTTGTTATCGAGCACGGCTCGAGCATCTAACTGACCCACCCTCCTAAAATAGACGAATACAGGATTCAACGTTAAGTCCATGCTGTTCAAAAGTAAGCTGACATGATAATCAGTGCTGACACCATGGTCCCCTAGCTGATTGAGCAAAACAGTAATTTGCTCTTCAAGCCAGCTAAATGCGTCACGATCGCTTGCTGGAGCATCAATATGAACGGGAAATTCTCTACTGGTATAAAAGAAACGCCTCAGTTCTTTTATTCTCTACCTGTAGGCGGAAAAGCTCCCACCGGCTGAATGGTGGCTGCGGATGATGGGGTGAAGACCAAGTCTTTCATACGGCTTCGACCGGCATCTCCAGCATCCATTTGAACTAAAACACAAGCATATGATTTCAAACACAAGTCAAACTAACTTCAAAATAAGCACTTGGGATCATATTCTTCCAAACACGGTCAATTTAAAAATCCATCATTTGCACTTTTTAAATCAAACAAGTTATCTATCATATAAGCTAGCAAAATGATTTCTGAAAACAAAATGACTATTTATTTATATTATGTCCTCGGATTAGACAGTATGAGTATCACATATTAAAACGGATCCCAAAATTGCTCTAACTACCCAATTTAAAAAAACACTTGTTTATTTCACACAATGTTCGGGACATTTCAATTACTTTTAGGTTCTATTTGAAAAGTTTTTTCGCCCATTTAATTTCCCACCTATGGTTGCATCTCTCGAATCTAGAGCAGAAAAATGGTCCTTTATAGGCACGTGTGGCACTAGGTGTAATGGTGGAGGTGATATTACCGGAACCTTCAAATATACCTGATGTGAACCCCTGTATGGTGTCTCCTTCACATACATTTTTATCAGAATCTTTTAACATAAATGATGGCCATGAATAATCATACAGAAACTACCTATTAATAAGCATAGTCATTTTCACAATAATAGCTACTGTCCGGCCAGGACTCGTACCCGGCACACCCCTATAAGGAGGTAGGCATTCTACCAACTGAGCCAAGATGTCATCCAATAATATTTCAACAAGTAAATCACCTTAAATTAATGTAATATTTACCGTTTAGCATACCCACCAATTTATCACATTTTTCATATTTAGAAACAATTTTGCATGGGGCTATTTATTGTTTCACTTTAAAAGCTAATTATTTATTCTTACAAATCTGATCTTTTATTGGCCAGCATTTACCAACCAATTGCGGTCAATCCCTCCAGGTAGACACCAAGGTCCATCAGATCTGCGGTTATCTGCGGATATCCCCACAGCTCATTCTCTAAAAAAATACAACGCAAAAGTTTATTTTTATATTCAGTATAACTTGAATCTAAAAATATTAAACAGATATCTACGTGATATAATAGTAAGGTAAAATAATCTCCAGAGTGTTATGTTAATCTGAGATATTTAGCATCGTTAGCTCGTCTAGGGCAATGATGGGCAATAATTTATACACGTGTACTTTATGATAACACACTCCTCACTTTGAAGCGCTAGCCTGTTCTTGGTGTCTGTATTTAAAAGCTCGTCAGCAATGGGCGTCCTTGGCCAATGGCCGAGATTTACATATATTCCCCTTGTACAGTTAGGTGACCATTGTAGATCTATTCGCTTTTTTAAAAATAGAGAGCCTTTATTTAGCGGTGAGAATGGATGTTTGGATATTTCGAACAGTACAAGAGTGTTTTAAGCAAAAAACTATTTTTAAATTATTTGTTTTCTGCTGCATTTAGGCTGGAATATGCAATTCCTTTCATAAGTGCAGGTGACAAAGAAACTGATGGCATTGTGACATTTTAAAACACTACACTCAATAAACACATTATTTTGTTAATCATAATAAGATTTTTCATGGAGGTTGCAGAAACTGATGGCATTGTGTTATTTTAAAACAGTACCCTCAATAAAAACATTAATTTGTTAATTATAATAACACTTTTTAGGGGGTTGCAGAAACTGATGGTATTGTAGTATTTTAAAACACTACCCTCAATAAACACACTATTATATTAATTATAATAAACACTTGTTCAAAACATCTTTTAAATAAAATTTAGTTTTTAGTAAACTACTCTCTAATAACATTATTGTTTGTAATAAATGTATTCAATAAAGTGTTCTTAAATAAAAACACATTATTTAATTTATCATAACTACTCTTGTTTTTACTATTTTAAAATAATATTCAGCCATTAGTAAACTAACAACAAAATGAATTACCGTTTAACTATAACTTGGAATCAAGTTTTGTTTTCTCAATAAGCCACCCTTGATTATAATAAACACTTCTTCAGTCGTAACTTCTTCCAAATGTCATCAAAAAAGTTACTGCTAAGATACCTTCAAATTATCTGTAGTTTTAACTCTCATATGCCTATTATAAATTAATAAACAAAGACAACTCTGCCATGGTTTATTATAATTTTGAAATAAATTAAATGCATACACTTTGATTTGACAACAAATAAATTATGAGTGTGCCTGTAAGAAAGTACATTTACTCACCAAGATCCGTCAGCGAAGAGTAATCACTCTTCCTAGTTTGCGTGTTTAATACTCAAAAACAAGTTATATAATGAAAGGATTTCAAATCAGGTGCTGATATTTATAATTGTTACCAGCTAGGGTTGCGATAGAGCGATGATGTCACCAGGGAAGCCTCACTATCACATGGAAATGGAGGGTTGCGACATTATTCAAGATCACGATCAATCCCTGTCTCTACATGTCTTGTCAAGCCGCCAAACAGGGGCCAAGTATGAGTTCTCATGGAAAAACACATTACAACATAGAAAACCAATGGAAAAAACTCTAGAAATAAACTTTTGCGAAATTGAATGAGGACAACAAGTCGTTAACCCCATGTCGTCATGGAAATAACCAGAAGAAAAATGGAGGAGAAATTTTCTAACAGATGTGGAAAGGGGATAAATCCTGGAGGGTTGGAGGGAAAAATCACAACTTTGTACGATGAGTGATTTGACTCGTCAGAGAAACTGGGGTTCCCATATGCCCCACGTAGGCCCTACTACTAATAAGTATTACCCTTTAGCTTTACCATTGTCGTATTGTTTATATTGAGGGCAATTAAATTTTTTAAAAAGATATTTTTCTCTTATGAGAACAATAAACTGCAAAATTAGGGCATTTCGTTTTTCTATTTAATTTATTGTAAATTTGTGTTTTTATTACTTAAAATTATCAAACTTATGGTAACAGATGTATGTTTTATGCATGGGGTTAAAATTTACTTGGAAAATATGGGAGGGGGAGGTTAAGATAGTCCCAGCCCCCCAATATAAAAACAAGGAGGCTCAATCCCTCCTGTTACGGAGCCCCTGCTTGCAACCTATAAAAACATTAGATATGCTTGGCTTTCACCTTGAAGTCTTGAATGGTCATCCCCAAAATGATAAGGGGGTTTAAAGTAAAAAGTAAAAAAGTAGATGAATGTTTTTCTGAGAAACGGTGATCCAACAAGACAATAAAGAGTCCAAGTAAGCAAATACTAAGCATATCTCTCAGTAATCTAAAAGGCTGGCCTCTGGAGAGTTGGAGCTATGTTGCTGTCTTACAACAGATATTGATACCGTCAATTTCAATCCAGCTTCCTCTTCAATCTTGTGGGCGTCCTCTACGAGCTCTGTAGTAGCTTGCTCTGCATAATTGCGGTGAGTTGTTATCGCTTCAAGGATTCATTTGATGTGCTCTGAACATTGGTGCAAATCAAGGCTTTTAGACTGTAGAGCACTTACCACAAGTTCCAATAGGTCAGAATACTTTGCTATCAATGTGACAGTAAAGATTAATTGATCTTTGGTGGCAGCGTAATGTAAATGGAATGCTTGTTTCCTCATGTTGCCACTTTCTTCTAGTGGCAATCCCCCCAACCCTTCAACTATGTTCACAAAATGTTCGTTGAAATGTGCAATACTTTTTGGACCATTGCGTCTCCCAGAGGAGTGGAGTTTTCGGGGAATATTTTCTTCTAAACACTGACTCTATGAAGAACTGTATGATGTATTTGATAGTGGAGATGGTGTTACGTATTTCTGTAAAACTGTTTAAGTCGTTCACTACAAAATTCAGTTGGTGTGATGCACATTGGAAAAACATAGCTTTCTCATACTTTTTCTTAAAATTGTTTGCACGCCACCGTCCTTGTCAGCCTTAATCAAACACCCATCATAACCCTGGCCTGAACATTTCTCCAAGTCAAGTCCTTCTTCTCCCAAGAACTTGTCTAGCACTGTTTCAATCGTGGTGGTGTTGAAGGCAGGAGCTCCATAATACCCACAAACTCTTCCCAACATTCCATTTTCTTGTCATCGAAGAAGTGCATAACGAGCGACAACTGCTCCTTCCTTGATATATCACCTGTCTCATCACCCAGTTCGCTGAAGGCCTACGCCTTCTTCGCATCTTCTATTATGTCATGTTTGATAACAGCCACGCATAGATCAACAATTTTATTCTGGATTTGAGGGGATGTATGTGTCACTTTTTTTTACTAGTAGACTTATAAAAGTGACGTTTCAGTTCTTCGTCGTCGGCACCATCATCCAAGTGACCTCAGTGAGTATATCAATTTAAAATATTCCGATTAACTGGCCAAAATACACTATACGTTCGTAAGAAAATGACGCGGTACATGTTCACCAAATAACATATCAGCTCTATCATTGTAGAATAATTTACATGTATTGTTATTTAAAATGCTATAAGAAAACTGAGGAATAGAAATATGATTTTTGAGGTTGCGAACGCTAAAATGAACACATTGGAAAATTTGACTCACTGTACATGTTAATAAACTTAGGGTGAGAAAAGAGCTTGGTAAAGGCATACTGTTGTGGTACATATTTGAGGAATTACAAAACCAATTATGTCCAAATTTAACTTTCTCAGCGTACATTTTATTTCTACTTTTAGTTAAGTATTTTTATTTATTTACTTGATTTAACGGGAAGCTGTCCCCCCCCCCCCCCCCCCCC